>PVIW01000529.1:331315-380639 GCA_004026585.1 Noctilio leporinus
AGAACAAATCAACAAATGGGACTATATCAAATTGAAAAGTTTCTGTTCAGCTAAAGAAAATATCAGCAAAATTCAAAGGGAACCAACTGTATGGGAAAACATAATTGCCAATGATACCTCAGACAAGGGTCTGATCTCCAAAATATATAAAGAACTAATGTGACTCAACACCAGGGAGACAGACAGCCCAATTAAAAAACGGGCAAAGGACCTGAACAGACAACTCACTGAGGAAGATACACAAAGGGCCCAGAGGCATAGGAAAGAATGCTCAACATCACTAGTCATCAGAGAGATGCAAATTAAAACCACAATAAGATACCACCTCACACCTGTCAGAATGGCAATCATCAACAAATCAACAAACAACAAGTGTTGGTGAGGATGCGGGGCAAAGGGAACCCTCATACACTGTTGGTGGGAATGCAGGCTGGTGCAGCCACTGTGGAAAACAGTATGGGGTTTCCTTAAAAAACTAAAAATGGAACTGCCTTTTGATCCAGCCATTCTACTACTTGGACTATACCCAAAGAATCCTGAAACACCAATTCATAAGAACCTATGTACACCTATGTTCATAGCAGCACTATTTACAATAGCCAAGTGCTGGAAACAACCTAAGTGCCCATCAGTGGATGATTGGATCAAAAAACTTTGGTTCATTTACACATTGGAATTCTATATAGCAGAAAGGAAGAAGGAACTTGTACCCTTTGCAACAACATGGATGGAACTGGAGAGTATTATGCTTAGTGAAATAAGCCAGTCAGTGAAGGACAAATATCATATGATCTCACCCATTACAGGACAATAATGAGCAAAACTAACAACAAGCAAAACAGAACCAAACATATGAATACAATGAATAGGCCTTCAGTGGTCAGGGGGAAAGGGGTTGGGGGGAGGGGGGAGACAGAGGCAAGAAAGGGGAGCAACTTAGACAAGAACCTAGTATAAAGGAACCATGGACATGGACAACAGGTGGGATTGACTTTGGGGGGAATGGGTGGGTAGGGAGGGGGACAGAGGGGAGCAAAAAGGGGATGGATGTGATACAACAACAATAAAATTAAAAAAAAAAAAAAAAAGAGACAGAGAGAGAGAGAAGTATAAATTAGGTCATTCTACCTGAAGTAGAAATATAGAAATTGCTTGAAAAAACAATTTTTTAAACATTCTTTATACTATAAATTCAAGAAAAATACTGAGATCCATCCCATTTCTAATTAACTATCCCTATTATTGATTTTCCAACCTCACACTTTCTTTAATTTATTGCCATTAGCCAATTTTATTCAGGGTAAGGTGAGCTAAAAGTGATGCATTTTGCGGGGGACTGGGAAAGGTCTCAATTTAATATGAGAAACAAATTTAAAAAGGTGCATAAGATAAAGTACATATAAGCTATTTTAAAATCTAAAGCATTGGTTCAGTTGCCATGTTATATATAACCATGTGATGCATTATTTTGCATCCACTTACGATTTGTTTTCATTTTTTTCTGCTTTAATAATATTGTGAACTGTTACTGTCAGAGGGTAAATTGTTCAGCTCTGTGGTCATATGCCTTATCACTGTCCTTAGTTTATTCAGTTTCTAAATAAAACTTGATCTAATCAACTAATTGTATTTGGTAACATTTGGAGCTTAATGCATGTTTCAAAGATAGCTATGTGTTATTTTTTAATTATATTTATAATTTTATTTATATTTGCTAATTGTTTTTGATGTTTTTAAATTTTATTAATTTAAATTAATTTATTGTTGTTGTATTACACTTGACCCATCTTTCCCCCAGTGCTTTCCCCCACCCCATCCATCCCTTCTCCTCTCCCACAGTTAATCCCCACCTTGTTGTCCATGTTCATGGTCAATTGTACTAGTTCCTTGACTAAACTCTTCCCCTTCTTTCCCCCTTTCTCTCCTTTCTCTCACCTCTCTGGTCACTGTCAGTCAGTTCCTTGCTGATTGTTATATGCTATTACATTTATGAGATCTATTTATAAAGTTATAATGACAATAATATAAAAATGACAGTATTAAATGCATTATAGATTGTTTTCTACTGATCCTTTGGCATGTTTGAAATTTGTCACAGCTAATGTACCAATTCAAAAGCTAAAAAGCAGCTCAGAATAAAATTATAGAAGATGGTTTTATGAGCAACAGCTTCTAGGAATTGATATTTCTGGCAGATAAAGATGTGTAACTAACCTTTTTTTGAAAATAAAAGTTAGAGCCTAAAGAATCAATTCAATGGAGATTGACAGTTAGATATAAACCTGAAAAGAAAAAATAACTTCACGTATTTTAATGCCCTGCTAAGAAGGGAAACATTCAGATCACAAGCAGGAAGAATTTTAATCAATCTTTGAAATGATTGATTAATGGGACAGCAATATCAAAAGGAATCTAAACATGGAATAAGGTTACCCAACAGTTGCCAGTGTCTGATATTCAGTTTGTTTTTTGAAGGAGTTTACATGAACTCCTAAGTGACTCGGCTGGTCTAGCTTATCTTCCACTTACTGCAGCTCTAACATCAGTTACAAACGATGATCAGCGGGACCTGACAACCTACTAGAACCCACCCAGGATCTCCCATTCCAGAGCTGGCCTCTTAGCCAGCACAGAAAGCCACTGATCTTTAGTAACAGTGCACTACCACTGCACAACTTCAAATTAATCCAAATGGCAGAAATGAGTGTCTTGAGACAGAATTCCCTGCTTCTCATGTCTAGGAGTTTATTCCCAACACTGAAGCAAGATTTATCATTTTAAAAGCTAAAGTCACTTCCCATTTCACTGAACTTAAATCCTTATTATGACCCATAATATTCTATACTATTTTGTCTTCTATCACCTCTCTAAAACTCCTCTCCCCAACTTTTCTTCGGTCCAGACAAAACTATTTTTTGATAACCCCTAAACAAAGAAGATAATCTCACATTAGGATTTTTACATTTAAGTGTTCTTTGCCTGGCCTGCTTTTGCCTCATCTGTTGCACAGATGATTCACAGTCTCACATCCTTCAGGACTTTCAATATCTGTCACCTCCTCTGCGTGGTCTTCCAATTGCTGACCTGCAGTAACTCTCATCCCTTTCTTGTTTTCGTGTCCATACAATTTAAAACCGGGTAATGTGTTGTACATTTTGTTTACTTGTCAATGTATCAACCCTCTCCCACCCTGATATTGACTTCATAAAGGCTGAGAGGTTTTATTTTCTGTACTAGGTATTATTGGCACCTGAACAATTATGGATTATGGTAGACACTCTGTAATCATTTGATGAAAGGCTAAATTTTGAAGGCCATGAGTGTTTATAAGCAAATTAATTAATTCAAAAAACACCTGCTTGAAATCTGATGACCCAGGATCACAACAATTGTGATCTTGACTCATTTACTAGCTTTACAAAGGTTTTTGCTTCTTGGCCTTGAAGAACCAACACCTTTGAAGCCATTAACAACTCATTTAAGTTTCATGTAAATAACTTAATCATTTAATCAATGTGAAAAATAAAACTGAGTCTGTTACAATGTGACTAAATTATAGCAGGCTTGTAAGTGGGATAGCCATGGTTTTCTTTTTCTTTAAATATATTTTTTTTATTATTCTGTTACAGTTGTCCCAATTTTTCCCCTTTGCCCTTCTCCACCCAGCCAAAATCCACCACCACAGTCATTCCCCACCCTCTTGGCCATGTTCATGGGTCATTCATACATGTTCCTTGCTTAGCACCTTCCCCTTTTTACCTGCTTATCTACCTCAACCCTCCCTTTTGGTTGCTATCAGTCTGTTCCTTGTTTTTAGGCCTCTGGTTCTATTTTGCTTTTTTGTTTATTTTGTTTATTAAGTTCCTCTTACAGGTGAAATCATATGGTATTTGTCCTTCATTGGCTGGCTTATTTCACTTAGCATAGTATTTTCAAGTTCCATCTACGCTGTTGCAAAAGACAGGAATTCTTTCTTTCTGTTGCATAATATTCTTTTTTTAAAGATTTTATCATTATTATTTTTTTTAAGATTTTACTTCATTATTTTTAGAAAGAGGGGAAGAGAGAGAGGCAGAGAGGGAGAGAGACATCAACGTATGGTTGCGTTTCACCTGCCTCCAGCCACAGACCTGACTGGAGACCTGGCTTGCAACCTGGTTATGTGCCCTGGCTGGGGAATCGAACCTGCAACCTTTAGGTTCGCAGGCTGGCACCTTATCCACTGTGCTACCAGCCAAGGCCTTTATCATTATTTTTAGAGAGAGGGGAAGGGAGAGAGGCAGAGAGGGAGAGAGACATCAATGTATGGTTGCCTTTCAACTGCCTCCAGCTAAGTAATATTCTATTGTGTAAATATACCATAGTTTTTCCATCCGCTCATCTAATGACTGGCACTTAAATGGTTTCCAGCACTTGGCTATTATGAATAGCCCTGCTATGAACATAGTGGTGCATAGGTTTTTTGAATTGATGTTTTGTGATTCTTAGGGTGCATTCCCAGAAGTGCAATCAATGGATAAAAAGGCAGTCTTTTTAGTGAGGAAACTCCACACTGTTTTCCATAGAGGCTGCACCAGTCTGCATTTTCACCAATAGTGCGTGAGGGTTCCCTTTTCTCCATATGCCTCACCAGCACTTGTCACTTGTTGATTACCATTCTGACAGATGTGAGGTGGTACCTCATTGTGGTTTTAATTTGCATCTCTCTCTAATGGCTATTGATATTGAACATCCTTTCATATATCTATGGGCCCTCTCTATGTTTTCCTTGGAGAAGTGTTGTCTATTCAGGCTCTGCCCATTTTTTAATTGGATTGTTTGTCTTCCTGGTGTTGAGTTACATGTTTTCTTTATATATTTTGGAGATCAAACCCTTGTTCAAGGTGCAATTGGTAAATATGTTCTCCCATAAGATAAGTTCCCTTTCATTTTGATGATATTTTCTTTGGCCATGCAGCTTTTAATTTGACATAGTCCCATTTGTTTATGTTTTCCTTTATTTCCCTGCCTCAGGAGAGATATCAGTAAAAATATTATTGCGTGGTACATCTGAAATTTTACTGCCTCTGTTTTCATCTAGGACTATTGTGGTGTTATGGCCTATTTTTAAAGATTTTTATCCATTTTGAGTTTATTCTGGTATATGGTATAAATTGGTGGTCTAACTTAAGTTTTTGCATGTACCATCCAGTTTTTCCAACATCATTTATTGAAGAGGCTACTGTTACTCCATTCTATACTCCTGCCCCCTTTGTAAAATATTAATTGAACATAGAGACTTGGGTTTATTTCTGAGCTCTCTATTCTGCCCCATTGATCTACATGTTTGTTCTTATGCTATTGATTACAATGTCCTTATAATATAGTTTGATATCAGGTATAGTGATCCCTCCTACTTTGTTCTTCTTTCTCAAGATTTCTTAGGCTATTTGTGGTCATTTTTGGCCTCATATAAAGATTTGAAGTATTTGTTCTAAATCTGTGAAATATGTATTTGGTATTTTAATAGGGATTACATTGAATATATACATTGCTTTGGGTAGCATGGGCATTGTAATGATGGTTAGTTCTTCCCTTCCATGAACATGGTATATGCTTCCATTTATTTTGTATCTTCCTTAATTTCCTTTTTCAGTGTTCCATAAATTTTCAAGTACAGGCCATTTACCTCCTTGGTTCAGTTTATTCCTAAGTACTTTAATTTCCTTGTTCCTATAGTAAATGGCAATTTTTTTCTAGTTTCTGTTTCTGATATTTTATTGTTGGTGTACAGATGCAATTGGTTTCTAAATATTGACTTTGTATCCCACTATTTTGCCAAATTCACCTATTAGGTCGAGTAGATTTTTGGTGGAGCCTATAGGGTTTTCTGTGTAGTACACTATGATGTCATCTGCAAATAATGACAGTTTTACTTCCTCCTTTACAATTTAGATGCCTTTTATTTCTTTTTCTTGTGTGTTCACTGTGGCTAAAACTTCCAGTACTATGTTGAGTCAGAGTTTTGGAAGCAAACATTCTTGTCTTGTTCTTGATAAGGAAAAAGTTTTTAGTTTTCGCCTGTTGAATATGATGTTGGCTGCAGATTTCTTGTATATGGCCTTTATTATGTTGAGATATGCTCCATCTATTTCCAGTTTGCTCTATGTTTTTGTCATAAATGGGTGCTGGGTTTTATCAAATGCTTTTTCAGCATCTATTGATATAATCATGTGATTTTTTATCTTTCATTTTATTTATGTGGTTATTAAATTTATTGATTTGTGAATATTGTACCATCCTTACATCCCTGGGATGAATCCCACTTCATCATGGTGTATGATCTTTTTAGTGTATTGCTTATCCAGATAGTTAATATTTTGTTGAAGATTTTAGTATATATGATCAGAGATATTGTTGTATCATGACTGGGTTTTGGAATTAGGATAATACTAGCTTCATGAAAAGAGTTTGGGAGTCTTCCTTCTCCTTGAATTTTTCTGGAATAGTTTGAGAATGATAGAAATTAGTTCTTCTTCAAAAGTTAGGTAAAATTTGCCTGTGAAGTCATCTTGTCCAGGGCTTTTGTGTGTTGGGAGGTTTTTTTAAATTACTGCTTCAATTTCACTAGTTTTTATTGGTTTATTCAGGCCTTCTGACTCTTTGATTCAGTTTTGGAAGATTGCATGTTTCTAGATATTTGTCCATTTTACCCAGGTTGTCCAATTTCTTGGCATATAATTTGTAGTAACTTCTTACAATCCTTTATAATACTGTGGTGTTGGTTGTAACTTCTCCTCTTTCATTTCTGATTTTATTTATTTGGGTTCTCTCTTTTTCTTGATGAACTTGGTTAAAGGTTTGTTAATTTGTTTATCTTTTCAAAGGATCAACACTTGGGTTCATTGATATTTTGAATTTTTTTTTATTTTTTAAGATTTTATCTATTATTTCCAGAGAGAGATGAAGGGAGAGAGGCAGAGAGGGAGAGAAACATCAGTGTATGGTTACCTTTCACCTGTCTCCAGTCAAGGACCTGGCTGGAGACCTGGCTTGCAATCTGGTTATGTGCCCTGGCTGGGGAATCAAACCAGTGACCTTTGGGTTCACGGGCCAGAGCCTTATCCACTGTGCTACCAGCCAGGGCTATGTTTTTAATTTTATTATTATTATTTTTAGTTTCTATGCCATTCTATTCTGCTCTAATCTTAATTATTTCCTTCCTTCCATTTACTCTGGGTTTTGGTTGGTGTTGTTCCTCCAGTTTTTGCAGATGTAGGGTTAGGCTGTTTATTTAAGAATGTCTTATCTTCTTTAGGTAAGGCCTGCATTGCTATGATCTTCCTTTTTAGGACTGCCTTCACTGTGTTCCATAGATTTTGGGTTGTTCTATGTTCTTTTCCATTTGTTTCCATATGCTTTTTAAAATATTTATTTATTATTTTTAGAGAGAGAGAAAGGGAGACAGACATCAATGTGTGGTTGCCTTTCACCTGCCTCCAGCCACGGAACTGGCTGGAGACCTGGCTTACAACCTGGTTATGAGCCCTGGTTGGGGAATCGAACCAGCGACGTTTGGGTTTGCAGGCCAGGGCCTTATCCACTGTGTCAACATCCAGGGCTGCCATATACATTTCTATTTCTTCCATAGCCTCACTGTTAACTTGCTCATTATTTAATAACCTGTTATTCAGTCTCCACGTATTTGATTTTTTTTTCCTTGAGGTAGGTTTCTAGTTATTGTCATCCGAGAAGATGATGGATATGATTTCAATTTTCTTGAATTTGTTGAGGCTTCTTTTGTGTCCTACCATATGGTCTATCTGTGAATGTTTGATGCACATTTGAAAAGAATGCATATCTTGTTTTGTTTCTTTTTCCACGATGGTTTGAGGGTTAATAGATATCACCTGGTTTACTGGGGCTAACAATTAGTTCTTCAGAGAAAAACACCTCTAAGTCATACAGCATTAAGGGCTTTCATTTATTGACCATCTCCACTAACAAAGCAAAAATTCCATGGGAGAGCAGAAATGCAGGAGGCTTGGTGTAGAGATTATGAAAAAGGATTGAAATGAGGGACACATGATGAAGGAAGGGATTTCCCTTCTAAGCAACATTAGATCCACAACAAGGATGAAAGAATAGTTTCCAAATTCAGTAAGAGTAGAGCCCCAGATGGGAGTCAACCTGAGTGATGCCAAAAGTCATGTGAGTAAAAATTTATTCTCAGACAATAAGTGAATTATGGTCCAATATAAGGTATCAGTAGCAAACAACACAAGTGGGGGGTGGTGGGGGGAATGAGTTAAATCCATTTGCAAAAACACATGATATTTCAGTCACTCCCTTGAATATGAAAAGAATCTGATACTGACATTTCTAGCTAATATTGTTTGAGGATGGTGAGCTGGGAACTTACAATATTACACATGATTATTCTCACCCTCTAATATGGATCAGCCAGGGGACAGAAAAAAAGGGGATAGAAATATGATCATGACCAGGAAAGGAAGTAGAAGGAAAATAGAAGCTACTCTCAGCTTGTTTATAATTTGGTTATCTTCTAGGTGGCATATTAATTTGCCCTGTGACTCTGAGGCTCCGTAACTTAAAAATAAAGATTTTACAACAATATTTAATTAAATCTAGCTGACGTGTTTTAAAGTATCTGTCATGATTGCTGAATCTGAAAATAATATGAACTTAGTTCTAAGTTCTTGTCACAGATCTATTTGGGTATATCCTCTAGTTCTCCAAATTAATTATCATGAATCACAAAATTCAGCCTTTATCATGCTTGATGATTTAGCATGTATGATGATTAGTTTTTGTATTTAGTATAGGAGATGGAGACCTTTTTCAAGTGGCTCATTTAACAAGATTGTGCTAAGTCAAATTCAATCAATCAGTAAGTTAGTATTTTAAAGTATAATAATCTCTTTACTACATCAGCAACGTATGTGTAAATGTCTAAACTAATTTATTTTTGGTTCAATTAAGAAAAACTATCTGGCAATATGGTAAATATGCATGTAAGCAGAAGGCAAATATGATCTTTTGACATACAAGAGGTAGTCATGTGCTGGTAAGAGACTGCTGGAAAAGGAAGAACAGGGGCAATTGTCAGACTCCACGTTTGAATACACTCCTTCACAGCAGCCAGTGCACCCTTTCAAAAGCAAGACTCTGTCTCCAGAGGTATAATAGTCATCACAGTCCAAACTCTGATCAAATTCTGTTTTTAAATTTCTAGTGCTCTGGCCAATAGCTGCTGCTTTCTGACAATTTCTGTACTGCTGAACAACATAGCACTTCACTTCTCCATCAGGATTGTATCCTACAAACTTAAGAGAAACAAACCTTGTAAACAGGAAAGATTCTGCTTTTACCTGAGCTCTAAAACCATCCCTGCTCCTGCTGGGATTCGTGAGATTACTGTCAGGGAACTTTTAGTATTTTCCATCACAAATCAATTTTATTCCTATCCATCACAAATCAATTTTATTCCTATCCAAGATCCCATTGTGCTCCCTCCTTAAGAATTTGGTCCCATTTTATTAAAATTAACAAACCAACTTTTCTATGTTAATGCATATTTCAACTTGTAAATAAGCATGCAAAATGTATAATTACTTCTGTTGTGTCTACTAGCTCCTGTCTCTAACAAGATTTTATTCTACAGTTTTCTAGGAACCTGACATAAAATAAAAGAATTTTCTCTTCTTTAAAAGTTTGTCAGCAAACTTCTCGCTTTGTTGTCTAACGTTGCAGAAAGCAGGCCAATTCTATCTGAGCTAATTTGCCCAAAGCCAATTATCCCAATAGCTAAGTTATCAAGAAGACAATTTTCTGAATAAACTCTCCTTGGTTTTTCCTCTAGATGAAAACTCTCCTCCGGCTCTCACAAGATTTAGCTGCAAGAACATGGTGCAGAAACAAATTGGAAAAAAAATCTTTAAAAGTTATTTATAGGCTAAAATGAAAGTTGGACAACTAAAAATATATAGAAATCTCAAAAGCTGTTAAAACCATTCCATTTAATTTGAACTGCTATAAATTGTAGAAATAGCTTTAAAAAAAAACACATTTAGCCAATTGGTCTTTAGAAAATATGGCCTAATCAGTGAATTAGAGTTGGTGGAATGAATTTGGCAAATGAAACTAGATAGAGCCTGAGTTGAAAGAAATAATGAAAGAAAGTTAGAGTTGAAGAAGAGAGGTAGCAATGAGCTGGCAATAGGGTGAACTGAAAAGCTTCAGGAATAATACAAGTACAGACAAAATTTTATTGACTTTTTAAAATAAATTCTCACCTGAGGATATGTTATGGATTTTTAGAGAGAGAAGAAGGGAGAGAGAAATATTGACTGGCTGCCTTCTGTATGCACCCCAACAGGGGATCAAACCTCAGCAAGTTTCCTGACTAAGGGTTGAACCCATAACCTTTTGGTGCATGGGATGACACTCCAAACAACAGTGCCACCTGGCTAGGGCTAAGTCGAATTTCAATATAATGATAATGTATTTCCTACCTTTCCTAGTATAAAGACTATAAACTCTTCCTAGACTCTGGAAAAGAGCTTCTCTAAGGTCAAGGGGAGTCAGATGGAAGCATTGAGTGCTCAGTTGTCAAGCAGAAAACCTAAGAAACAATTGCACAACTTCATTCATTTACCCTGATCCCTTGTCCTGCTTTTAACCGTTCACCACTCTATGTTTATAATTTCACATTCATCACACTTTAGTTCTCTTCCATTTACCCTAGTGTCAGAATAGTATCTAAACATTTGTATATTAACCAACAAAGTGATTTACACAGACCTTACTGCTACAAATCTTGTCCACCTATTGCCATTGGGTTCATAGAACACAACATAGTTCCCTAACATGAATTCTCCCCAAACTTTCCATTGTTTGACACCTGGGAGTATATAGCTATTATTTATATACCTTGGTTCCAAGATTACTAATTCATAATATAAGAGAAATGAAGGATAAAAAAGAGCAACTACCATGATGTACTAGATGGGAGGAGGTACCAATTTAACATCACATACATCTGACTCCCTCATCTGAGCATGTGATTCAGGAACTTCTATAACTCTAACCATGAACTGTGAAAAAGCAAGGAAGGAAGGAAGAAAGGAAGGGGGGAGAAAAGAAGGGAAGGGAGCCAAATAACAGGAGGAAAAGCACAGAAAAGTAATACTATAGTAACCAATGTAACAAGACAGCCCTAGAGAAAAGCTGTAGCTTGATTTGGTGAGACAAATTTTACTTTATATATGACACTTTGAGGCTTGACTCATGTATTTACCACTACTGCACTTACCACAAGACCTACCCACCCAGGACAGAGGGATGCCCAAATCATTAAAATATCCCACTTTAGTGCCAAGATAAACACAGGATAGGATGAATGTTTACTATATGTAAGAGAACAGCTCTTTGTGTTAAACACTTGGGTAAAAAGGAGTTCATTTAAATGACCCAAGCCCAATTTATTGGATTAGGAAAAACAGAGAATATCTGCTCTTATTCCTGGGAAAAGCACGTCTCCGTGGTATCAAACCAAGTTGTAAGTAGTGAAAATACTCCCAAGAAAGTTCAAGAGCAGATGCCTTGAGTCTGACCTAAAGCAGATGAGGCCTATAGAGCTCTTTCACATAAGAATAATGATATTGCAAATGAGATTTAAAGTCTAAACTCAAGGGTACTCTGTTATAGATGCAAAAGAAAGATCTTTGAGGAGTACTTCAATTCTTTTTCAAGCCCAAATGGGTGTATTGCTGTTCAATTCTGGCACCAACCATCCAAAGAAAGTGTAGCCCTAGGCAGTCGAAGGGTATGGTCCCAACAGGGCTGCTCTTCCCTCAAACATCAGCCACACTTCAGAGATCCACAGGGCACCCATACCTTCTGACCCATCCGCTATAAATTTGGGGTTTCCCATGATCCTCTCGGGCTTGAAAATTTGTTAGAACAACTCTCAGTACTGAAAAAAACACCATACTTACAATTATAGCTTAATTATAAGGAATAAAAATGAGGATGACCAGTCAAATGAAGATAGTCAATCATAATTTCAGGTGTGGCAGGGAATTCTGTGGCCTCTATCATGGAATCATGGCTAGTTACCCTTCAGGACACAGATGTGTTCATCAACCAGGAAGCTCTAAAAACCCTGGTATGCAGTTATAATTGTAATTTTATTATGTAGAAATGACTGATTGATTACATCATTGGCCACTTGATTTAATTCAGTCTCTCCCCTTATAGGGCTGAGCTAACTCAAAGTCCCAACCCTATATTTACATGGTTGAGAAGTCTTTCTGGTGAACAGTTCAGAGGACCATCTAGGGTCCCAGTATGAGTCATTTCATTAGTATAAGAAACTCTCCAGTCACTTCAGAAATACAAAGGATTTTAAAAGCTCCATGGCTTTTAAACCCAGGACAAACACCAGACAAACTATTGTGTAATAGATTTTCTTGGCTTATTTGAATTAAATATTATACCTTCTCTTCACATACTTTTCTCACTTCTATTCTCCTGGTTAACTTGACAAAAATAATAGTGAGAAATAATGGGTGATTTATATGTTAACTAGAAATTCTCATTATAGCCTTATAACATAGATATACTACTCTTACTTCGCAGGCAAGGCAATTAAAGCATTGGAGGGTTAGATAATTTGTCCAAGTTATACACCAAATAAGGGGAAGAGTGCATGTTTAACACTAGGACTAGCTGGGCCCAAATACAAGACAGAGCAAGGTCTAAGACTGGCGTTGTTTATGCCTCTCATGACTCTAAATGAGTCTGTTTTAGTATTTACATTGAAACTTAAAACAGAGAGTTTCATGACAAAATTCTAATAGCATATGATTTCTTTTTGCTCTTTTATTTTTGTAACAGACATCCACCTCCAGCCAATGCACAGGTTTGTTGGCCAATCAATGTATGCAGATGGACACTATATTTAAAAATGGGCTGCACCCTAACACTTTAGTTATTTGAGAAGGTGAACTCAATCCTACAAAGAATAAGAGCCTAGAGGATGTAGTGAAGGATACATAGGATTTAACCTGGTAAAGGAAACAAGGAAAAGCTTTTCAAGAAGAAAAAGCAGATACAGAAACATGGAGTCATGAAACCATGTCACAAAATCAGAAACATTTATGTATTTTGCATAGATGGAACAAAGGCTATAAGGAAGAGTGCTACAAGAAAAAAATGGGGGGTTATAAAAGATCTAGATTTATAATGGTCTTGCCGGTCCAAGTAGGAGTGAGAGATTTATCCAAGAAGCAGTTAGGATTTACAGGGAAGCAGGGGAGGTGAGGGGGTGGCTTAAAGTAGGATAGAAACATGTCCCAGGACCTAGGGCTTGAAAGGGTCCTTCTTGTAGGAGTGGGAGAATGAAGCTGAAATGGGGTCAAAATAGAACAGCAAAATTGGAACATTATTATCTGATGAGGACTTGAATCAAAGCATTGAATATTGGTAATCCAAAGAGAAACAGATGATTCCATATATTGTACATGTATCATCTTAATTAACAATTATACTAACCCTCCCAGGGAGGTGGCAGTGTTATCCTCACTTAGCAGGTAGGTAATTAAGAAATGTGGAGCAATTTAAGTAAGTTTTCTAGTTTCTAGTTATCAAACAGTTGATAAATTGGTCAATCAAGATTCTAATCTAGTCCAGATCTGGGTATTACTAAAATTAAGAAGCATTTGTACTTACAAATTTCAGGGAGTAAGCGCTGAAAAAAGCCCAAGATGCCTCCCATCTCTGACTTGCGTGAATGGTGGTGGCATTAACTTAGGTAGAAAACATAAAATGAATAACAGCTATACATGTGCATAAGCCCAGAAAAACTTGGCCATGGGGTAATGTAGTCGTAAAACATGACAGACACCTTTGATTTTAATTTGATTAAACTTGAAATATTACTGCATTATTCTTATGGCAATTTTAAGAGTTGGATATATATGATTCCATACTAAAGAGAAAGAAATAGACTAAAGAGATCTATTTGGGAGTTGTCAGCATGTATGTACACAGTTGAAAGTTGTGTATATGGATGGCACAGATTTAATTTTGGCTCCTAATCTCTGAAATTGCTCAAGGAGAGCAATAATCATAATTACCAAATGACATGATCAATTTCCATTCCTCATGTTGCTTGAATTGTTTGTAAACTATATTATTTCACTAATCAAGTTCATCCAGTTTGAGACATTTCCTAGAGAAAGTAAGTTATGTAATAAGGAAAAATCTGTATTAGTCCTAGAGTAATCTGCCATGTCTGAGACCTGGTAAAGACCTGGGACAGAATTCAAAACAGGAGTTTGTGTCTATTCTATGGCAAGCCTGAAGTATAGTCTCTCAGAAGTCATGTAAGGGCTGTAGTGAAGGACAAAGGAATTAAGTAATATCTAAGACTGAGTAAGGAAAAGATTGAAAAAACTCAATAAAGTGTAGTATTGACCTCCAACAATGATCATCCAAAGAGATGAATACTTGATTAAAAGTATATATATCCAAAGAAACATGGTCCAGGAAATGGAGGGGTCTGGGTAGAAAAACTTACTTAAGTCATTTATTTATTCTGTGATATTTATTTACTGCCAATTATGTTGTAGACATAGTTGTAATTAGTAAGACATAGTTGTCTTACTAATACTGTAAGACAGTATTAGTCTTAGCAATAAAAGAATAAACAAGAGAGTTTATCCCGGCCTCCATTAAATTTACTATCACTTAAAGAAGATGAAATTAATTAATTAACAAAATTACATACATAATAGCATTAAGATTCATGTTATACAGGTAAAGAAGAGGGTATTGTGAGACTATAAAATAGAAAAGTCATATCTGATGTGTGTGTGCATGCAAGAGAGGGAGGGAGGGAGGGAGAGAGAGAGAAGGGAGAAAAAATGAGAATGAATGGGATTCAGAGAAGGAGGGGTTGAGTTGAATAAGAGCATCACTAAGAGACATAATATGAAACCTGAAGAGCTATGTTAGTAGTTAAAGAGTGGTAAAATAAAGATACTGGGTGAATTCAAGAGAAAATAAATAAAAGGGGAATGCTACATTAAATCACATGTGGTCTTAGTACTGAAGCTAATTTCTCTCTATGATTTCTTCTTCAATACAGTTGGTGCGAGCAGGTCAGTTTTCTGACACCATGCCAATATCTACTGGTTGGCCTTGACATAAACACAGTATACCATTATAAGAAGTAATGTCAGGAACTAGTTTAAAAAGCAACAGTAAAGGGTCAGGATGCAGCACTAAAGACAGTAGCTAAGGTTTTTCACTGGTGGCAATTCCCATTCTAAATGACTCCTAGCCTTGTTAAAAGCACTTCAAACTAAAGTTTAGAGGCATCAGTGACTCTTGCTCGGGGTTCCTGGAGATGGAGACCCAGAAATTGACCACTAAGAGGTAATCTAAATCTATCTTGAAGAACTGGCTGAGAATACATGCTACATGCAGGAGATAAAAATTAGAGTGAGTATGATATAATTTTCATCTTATTCTAACTATCCTAGTCAAAGAATCTAATCTGTTTAAGACAACAAGTTTTATGACTAGATGTTTCCTGATTTCTTTCATTGTTTTTAGGGAGAGAAGTTTTGCTGCTCAGTTTCTTTCATTTTTCCTTTATATTCTTCCATAATAGATATGTGATATAATGTCTTGGAACACTGAAAATCAGAAAACAAAGAACACCTTCCAATGATCTATATAATTCTCTTAAAAATACATTTAGAAAAACCTAATCTGTTAATTAATGAGAATTTCATTTTACCATTGCTTTATAGGATTAGAAGCTAGACTCTGTCTTACTGGAATATATTAAGTAAAACAGAATATAGCTTTGAAAAAAAAAAAAAGAAGAAGAAAAAATGGTTTCCAGAAAGCATCTATGTTAGGAGTTTTCAGGTCGGTCTTCCTGCTCAAACAATTAAATTTCTATGATGGAACACTTGTGATTTCATCAACCTAAGTCTTACTAAGTACCTATATGAGTACATACAATTCATGCTACAGATCTATGCTTCACTGTTGATGTTTCTTTAACATATAAGTTGAGCTCAGGCAAGAGGACTTGGTTGTAAGCAATTCTTTAGAGAAAAGAACAGAGGGAGTCTATTTGTTCCTATGTGGAACATGATGTGTTATTTTCATGGGGTTTAAAGTCAGGCATGCCTGGGTTTGATTTCCTTCTCTCTTTTTATTAGTAAAATGGGAATAATAATATTATCTACCATAAAAAGGTACAGTAATAATTAATGAAATAATGCACATAGATCCATATTATATTACCAGGCCCTATTGATGTTTGCTATCACTGTTGCTTTCACCATTATGCATTCTCCTTAGAGACAGACAGGGTATAGGAGGAGAGAAAAGAAGCATATATGACTCTGTGTGTGTGGGGGGGGGGAGGAGAATCAAATGTAAGAAACTAGTGCAATCCTCACAATCAAATATATCATGGTTCATTTTCCTTACTGCTAGATCTATGTGCCTCCTGCCTCTTCTACTGTGAATGGAAATAATTTATGCAACACTCCAATGAAATACTATTGGAATCCAGCAACTGCATATCTATCTACACTGTATATGTATATATTCACTTTCTTTAAAATGTTTCATCATAGAAAACATCAAATGCTCCAAGTCAATAGCGACCTGTAAAACATTCTTGTGATTATCAATTCCTTCTACGTCCAAGATATTAAACTCATCATGTAAGTCTTGATCTCTTGTAATATTATTAAAGAAATTCAATTTTCTATCCTGCAGTCAGTTCTCCTGCTGAGCTGCTGGAGCTGATTAAAGTCAATGTGAGTTGGGAACAAGTAAACGATAGAAGCCTTTCGTCTCTGATAAGCTTCCTTCTACTGCATTTACACTAAAGGTAGTTTCTTCTCTGCTTTTATCTTCACCTGGAGGCGTGGAATACTGATGAGCAAGAATTCAACTCTAGTGGCTTTTTTTACACCATATTTGGATATGAAGCACACAGTCTGCATTTTCTACTAGGTCAAATAATCTGTTACAAAAAAATTACTATTTACTTATCACAAAAAAAATAAGTCTAGTAAGTTCCTACCATTTGCCTTGTTGTTATGTGATGCATCATATTTGCTACTTCTTCAAGGAACACACTTGCATGTATTTGAAGAAAGTAGAGGAAATCCAAAAACTGGAGCCATGGCCAAATTCTGAAAGGTAAATTGAGATTCAGGTTTTAGTTTATATATCTCATCATTCAGGTTACAAAGAAGGTCAGGTAGGTACTCTATTCTAATACTGTGTCAATGATGGTAATTACTTGCGGGTTTCTTTGTACCGTCTTGCAAATAAAATCTTTCAAAACTTTTTATACAGTCTACAGCATTACAGAAAGAGACATAATTGTGCCTCTCTGGGTACAACTGTATGGTTCAAAATCATCTAAAAGACAGAATTTCATGAGTAAGTAGATAGCTATTTTTTTTTCATAGATAAGGTAAATAGAGACATCAGAAATGGAGAGTGTATATGAATGTATGACTGCATTTGTGAAATATATAGTTTTGCTAACATGAAAACAGGTGTCAAAATATTAAATGTGTATAGAATGTGTAATTTTAACACAAATCAGAATAAGTTGATATTGTTTTTAGTCAAAATTATCTTTTTTCTGCATGGATAAGGACAATAAAATTCAGATACTTCATTTAATTAAACCATATCCAGCTTTCATTTCATATATTACAGCACACATACACACACACACACATACTAATAATAACAGAACAAGTTTTATATTATTGATAAAAAACAATCTCATGTTATTAAGGAAGAAAAAATAAAGTGGGCAAAAATTATTTGTAAAAATCTTTACAAACCTTACATCTACCATTAAAGACATGATATCCTGAGGGAATGACAATCTTCTAATTCTAATACATATGTGAATTAATAAAACAATTCTTCAGTGTCATTTCCACTGATGCATGTTTTAACCATCCTCCAATACTCACTTTAAATCTTCCTGCATTCAAATTAAGATGAGCAAATTGCCAGTTATAAAAATAAAAGTCACAAGGGTGTAAAGTACAGGATAGAAAATATAGTCTATAATAATGTAATATATATATAGTATTAGATGGGTATTAGATTTATCAGGGTGGTCACATACTTATATAAATGTCTAATCACTATGTTATACACCTGAAACTATTAATATACTATTGTATGTCAACTATAATTGAAAACAAAACATTTAAAAAATCAATCTTTCAATCAATAAATCAATCTATCCCTTTTACTCATCTTACATTCTGTGATTTTGCCAAAATTTATATGAACATGCGTTTATCTAAATGTGACACTACTTAAATTAGGTTTCTTTTGGACCATGTATTATCTTCTGACACAAATTATGTCTATATGTGTTTCTATCTTAACCTGAAACTGGACTATATTTTTCCTGATTTTATCTTTCAGTTCCCTATAGTAACATTAAGACCTTCTTGGTTATAGCTACTCAATAATTCTTTTCAAATAAAAAGATGAGTGAGTGAATTAAGCATAGCATTTTGAGTACCAATTCTTCTAAATTAAATTCTAGGTAACTATAACTTTCCTGTCAAAAACATCACCTAATTCTTAAATTCATTTAGCAAAATCTCTTACTTTCCTTTCCCCTCAAAGCTTAACTTTGAACAAAGGCAAAATTTAAGATTTTTCTTTATTTTCATTAACTCACCAACCTTAATCCTGTCTAAAAAGAAACAAGCAAAAACATACTATCTATGAATCAGTCTTTTTTGGTCCTTACCCTACTATTCATGAGTTTTCCTTGTCACCATCCCATGGGCCCCTCAAAACCTGAAACCAACTGGATTAATCTCCCTCTTCACATCATTAAGTACATGGCTTCACTCATAGCATAAAAAAAAAAAAATCACAACTGAACAGTATTTGCCTTTTCTACTTTCAAAGATAAGTTCTTGCTCATTGAGTGAGGATATTTTATCATAAAATTATCTCCCAATATATTGGCAACCTAATTAACACCACTGCAACCAGAAATCTTAAACTCATTAAGTGGTTGTTCTAGAGGCTGAAGCAGAGAAGACTTCATGGCTAAACACAGGCATGTTAGAAAGTTTGAAGGTGAAAGGAATAGAAAAGTCCCTATCAAATCAGGCTGGCTAATCAATATAATGGGTCTACTGACTTATGAACCTGAGATAATTTTATAGGTTGATTGATAAAATGGCTCAAAAGAATTATTAAAGACCCCATTCTAATTGTTTTCCTTAATCTTGGTCTTGGCTGTCAAAACAATTCAAAATAATTGACTCCAATGAGGAGCTAGGGCTAGGAGAGAAGTGAGGTGAATGAGGACTTGCAATAACACCAAATTTAAGGCAATACCAAAAACTCATCAATCAAGCTAAATCATATATTAATAAAATATTTTTAAATATTAAGATGAATGTAAATTTATATATAACACAAAATATAAACATTGGAAACAAAAACTGGATTCATCATAAAACATATTATACATATCTCCAGAAAGTTTCCTGCTTTTGTCTTAACAAGAACCATTGTTGCTTCTTTTGCCAGATAAGGAATAATTATCAAAAGGTCCTTGAAGAGAATAGTAGGTAGGATCCTCTTGTTCCTCTTTGATCCCAAACTGCTTTCCCTTCACTTCTTCATCTTTCCCCTTATTAAGTGTAGCCTAATACGGAAGTTTAGCTTTCCTGACCATGACCTAGCAGGCTTGACATTTACAGAAATTTCAAACACTTGAGGATTCAGGACTCAGGTAAATGAAACCTCTCTTAGCAAAGTGTATTTGATGCTTCTTTGTTTGTTTGTTTGTTCTCAAATAGCTGCATTTGAATTAAGCTTGCTTATTTCTTAAAGAACCTATTTCAATACCCTGGTTATTTCTTACCCAGCTTTTAATGCTGCAGCTTCTTGGACACTTAGACCAAGATTAAATTCATGTTCCAAAGCCCTCACATTAATTGTTTTGCTACCAAGTTCCATGTACTACGTATAAAAATTTTGTTTGCCTGTTTTCTTTTTTTTTTTTTTTTACCTTAGTCCTTAACTCAAGCCAATTAACATTTTTAATGGAAATGCTTGAGTTCTTTAATCATGCCACTTCCTATTATTCCAAGTTTGGTAACAATTTAGATAGAATGTCCTTGATTGAGAGAAAGGGTAAATAAAGTCAACCTGACTTACCAGGAAACAGGAGTCATTTTTCTCACATAAATATAAAGTGTACAGGTAGGGACACCTTCAGACTAAATTACCACTGGACATAGCTTAAGTTAATTAGATGAATACATTTTCAATGATAAATTAGAAAAGAAAGGGAGGTACCTCTTCTTGATTCAGTGTAAGAAGAGTAACAAAAAAAAAGAATAGACAAAGTGTGATAACTAGTTTGAGGTCAAGAGATAACCATGTATTAGGGCACTTCCTCTAATCTGTGAATGTACATTATAGTTGCCCTTAAAGAAATTCTAACATAATTCTAACTAGAGGTTTATGGACTCTTTCAGCAGTCTTGTGGATCTTTTTTTCCTTTTTTCTTTTTCTTTTTCTTTTTTTTTTTTTAATTTTATTTGTTTTCTTTAGAGAAAGAAGGGCAGGGAGGGAGGAAGAAAGGGAGAGAAACTCAACGTATGGTTGCCTTTCACCTGCCTCTAGCTAAAGACCTAGTTGGAGACCTGGCTTGTAACCTGGTTCTGTGCCCTGGCTGAGGAATCGAACCAGCAACCTTTGGGCTTGCAGACTGGTGCCTATCCACTGAGCCACCAGCCAGGGCAGTCCTGTGGATCTCATAAATTCCTTACAAAATGGTTTAACATGTAAAGCAAAAATAAAAATTCATATGATTACAACAAGAAAAAGGAATTTTATTGAAGTTAAAATGCAAAGGGTCTGTGAATTCCAGGTTAAAAACTCCTGATAAAGCAATGATTCTTATTGCTAGCTAGAATTAAAATCAACTAGGCAGAATTGTTTTTTTTTAATGGTAAAGAATCATGCTAGGCAGATTACATAAGAATCTCTAGATAAAATACTGGAATAAATAGTTTTGTTTTTGTTAATGATTATCAAATAATTCTACAGTGCAGTCATGGCTGAGAACCACTGGGCCAGAGCAGCATTTTTCAAATTTCATGTGCAAATGAATAACCTGAATGTTCTATTATAAAACATAATCTTATTAAATGGGCTTGAGATGGAACCTGGAAGTCTGTATTTCTAACTAGCTCTCAGTTAAATATTAATATTTTTATTAACATTTAATTAATTAATTATTTTAAATATTTAATTTAAATAAGTTTAATTTTTATTAAACTTTTTATTCTTAGTATGTTTACGTACATGAATTCCAATAAAATAAAAATTTCCCTTGCTGAATTTTTCTTCTGACAGTTACTTTTGTTCATTTTGTTTCATGATTATTACTAAAAACAAAAGTTTGGGATATGGACAGAGTATAACTGTTAAAGATTATCCTCTTGGTAGGATACAGCTGTTAAATAAAGGCCTTGATTAACATTATAAATGAAGCAAACCTAATAGAAATAAAATACCAAAAGCAAAAAAAGGAAGAGAATAAAATTAACAGTTGTTTTTTGCAATTATTAACAAAATAGATAAACTGTAGTTACACTGATTAAGAAACATACAGGGCAGATATAATTAAAATCAGAAAATGAAATGGATATGACTACTGATGTGACAGAAATACAAAGGCTATACAACAATGCTGCGTAAAATCATTTTTCAACAAATAATATAACTTAAATGGGCAAACTCTTAGATATATACAAATTACCAGCTGACTCAAGAAGATATAAAAAAATCTGAGCCAACCTACATAACAAGTACAGGTTGTATGTGTAATCAAAAATTTCTGAAAAACAAAAAGTCTAGAACAAGATAACTTTTCTGATGAATTCTACCAAACATTTAAGGAAGATTTAATACTGTACCTTCTTAAATTCTCCCAAGCAGTAAAATAGGGAGAATACTTCCTAACTTTTCCTATGAATCCAGTATTACTTTTATACCAAAGACAGATAACAATATCACAAGAAAAATAGTTATACCATTATCCTTTATGAATATAGATATGTAAATATTTCCAACAAAGTTATCAAACTGAATCAAATAGCATATTAAAGTATTATACATCATGACAAAGTAGTATTTCTTCCCAGAATGCAAGGATGGTTCAACATATGACAAATAAATCAATTAACAATTAACATACCACATTAATAGAATAAAAGAAAAATGTATGATCATGTCAATTGACATAAGAATACATTTGACAAAATTCAATACCCTTTCATGATTAAAGCCTTTAGAAAATTAAGAATGCAAATTAACTAATAAGACATTTTTAAAAACAGCTGCTAAGACCAAGTTCAGTGATAAAAAATTGAAAAATTCCCCCTAGAATTAGAAACATACAAGAATGCCCACCTCCACCATTTTTAGTCAACATTGGGTTGGAAGTTTATCAAAAGCTATCAGGCTAGAAAAAGTAAAAGTGAAGGACATCATAATGGGAATGGAAGGTGTTAAACAAAAGATGAAATATAATCCCAAGATCCTCATTCCATTCCAGAGGAAGTAACGTGGGAGATAATGAACTTTCTCTATTTTTTTCATTTTCTTTATGAGAATTTACCATAAACTATATTAACATTGTCATCCTGATATGAGATTAACTTATATAACATTAAGCAAAAATGGTGAAAACTTTCTTTACTTTTACATCATAGCTAGCTTTGTCTTATGAACTAGAAGTGAACATCAAGTGGAACACTTGCTCTATGCTACAGAGCAATGATGTTCAACTCCTCTGGATTAAAAACCAAAACAAAACTGTACCACAACACTTTTATAGAAATAATAGTACTGTTAATTAATTTAATAATGGTATCAGAAGACCATCATAGACATGGCCAGATGCCATATAAATCATAAAACTCCATCAATATCCATCTGTGAGCTTCATCTTACTTCTATTTTCTAGTGTCATGTGAATCATGGGATGATGGACAACTGCTGAGGTAGGTTACACCAGGCTATATCATGGTGAAAGAGTACATATCAATCCTGTTTATTGTTTTGAGCAATATTGACTCACATTGTTGTGCCAAAAGCTTTTTTTTTTAATTAGTTAAGCAAGCATTTACCTCCCAACACTGTAGATTGAGTCAGGAACACTAGTGTTAACTAGAATGAAAATAATAAAATATTTGGAGTTTCTTCCTTTTACCTATATTCATATTTCATGCACAGAATCCCAAGTAACTCCACATAGAATATAAATGAGACATGCACATTCAATTTATGAAAATATGACTGAAAAAGATCTTTATTATTTCACTTAATAGTGCTAGAAAAGTTAATAATCTAGGAATCACTCTTCATAGGTAAGTACCACTACTTCTCCACATGTAGCAAGTTTATAGTTGCCTCTGCAACTTTTCCTCTGTCACAATTCTAGGTCTAGGAGCCATCATCTGTATTCAAAAGTAATTTCACAGCCTCAAAACTGGTTACTCTGCATCTATTACTGACATCTTCAAAACAGTCCCCACAGCACAACCAAAAACTGTAACTATTCAAGCTATAAAGTTCTCCAATAACTTTTCATTTTAAGTTAAAATACGAAACCTTTGCTTTAACAGATAGGATCTTATGTAATCTGGTCTCCATTGAGCAGGCTCCTATGAAATCACTACTCACCAGTCATATAGCCTTCATGCCTTCCTTTATTTTCCCCCAAAAGTACTCTCTACTGAAGTATTTGCTCAAATATTCACATATTTTAATACCAATTCTTAGAACAAAGCCAGTTTCAAACAACATGGATTTCAACCTTACTAGATCCCTCCAACCTCCAACCAGTTTATTCATTGAAGAGCCCATCAATGTGGTGAAAGAAGGGTAAACACCAGCTTCTCTTCTAGACTTAAATCCAAGAAGCCATGCATATTTTTCACTTATTGCACAAGTAGATATTTTCTTTAAACAAATTGTTCAGCAGAAAAGAAGAAAACAACATGAAAGTATAATAAAATCAGTTTTAAGTGTAGAAAATATAAGAATCCATACATTTACTAAGTCAGTCGACATCAAGAGTCTTTACTGTGCACCTATGCTTTTCCAGAGTTATAACCACCACTTCTCGACAGCTCACTGTGTACCAGCACCTTTGCTAAATGCTTTCTGTAGATTGTTTCAATTAATAATCACAGAGATTAGAGCAAGATGGCGGAGAAGTAAGTGGAGCTACACCAATCTTCTCCCAGGTCACATATGGAATTACTTTTTTGGAGAAAAAGTCAGCTGGAATGACCAACACAACACCAGCTGGGAAGAAGTCCTATAACCACGGACAGAACAGAAGAGGCCGCTGCATCACAACAGGACTGGTAGGAATCGCGGAAACACAAGGGGGCTGGCTGGGCCCCCACCGGAGGCAGCAGCTGAAGGGACGGAGCTGGGGGCTCCATCTGAGAAGGGGGGTGTTCTGGTCCCCCAACTGAGTGTCCCAGCTAGGCAACACAACTGAGACTAGGGTGACCTACTACTAGGGTGACCACAACAAAAACACATTAGCACCCACCTACCCTAGGCTCCAGTGGAGGGAGGGCAGAGTGGACTGGAGACGCGTGGGGAGTTTGCGGTGGTGGCTTGGAGGAGAGAAGTGGGAAAGTGGCTGCGGGGATCCCGGTGCTAACTCATGGTCTACACCTCCCGCACACTGCGGACTGGACTGTATCCAGCGGCTTCTGTATGAGGGTCCTCAAAGCCCCGCCCACTGGAAGCAATCTGCCCTCCCAATGGCGCCTGATCACAATTCTTTCACTTACATCTAAATAAACCTCTCCCTCTCTGCTGTGTCTGAGCACAGATACAATAGTTGGCACCTGAAGAGGTATTTCTCACCCAGCAGCACCTGGGCCTGGCGGCTAATCACAATCTCTCTGACTTATAGCTGGGTCAGTCAGTCAGCCCCGCACAGTGGTGTGCAAGCCTGGTGGCTGATCCTAGATTCATTGCTTTGCAACTGAGTCAGTCCTTCTCGCTCAGCAGAGTCTGATTACAAACAGCTGATTACAAACACTGACTTATATACAGCTTGGTCAGTCAGCCCCACACAGGGGCAATGGAGCCTGGTGGCTGATTGTGGAATCACTGATTCACAACTGAGTTAGTTTGTTCCACCCACTGGCCTCTAGGCCTGGCGGCTGATCACAGATTCATTAGATTGCAATTGTACCTTGCTGTCTAGCCCAGTAGCTCCACAGCCTGGTGGCCAAACGCAGATTCATTGGATTACAACTGGATCTTGCTGCCTACCCCAGTGGCACCTGACCCTGCTGGCTGATTACAGATTCATTAATTTACGTCTGAATCTGCCCCACCAGGCTGCACCTGAGCTGGTGGCTGATCCATTAGATTACAATTGAACCTCTCCATCTAGCCCAGTAGTGCCTGAGTTTAGTAGCTGATTTATTGATTTATAACTGAATCAGTCTGTCACCCCAAGCTGCATCTGAGCCTGGTGGTGGATCACAGACCAATAAGACTACAACTAAATCAATCCTTCCAGCCTAGCAGTTCCTTAGCCTGGCAACTGATCACAGTCCGACTGGATTACAACAAAACCTAAAAAAGGGGAGAAAAAGAAACAGTCCACCACCAAAAGGAAAGGAGGAATTCCCAGAAAGATGACTAAATGAAACAGAAGCAACCAAACTATCAGATAGGGAATTCAAAATAATGATGATAGAGAAGCTCAATGAGCTTACACAGCTCAAACAAAATTACTAACAACTCCAGGGGAACTACAAACAACTCCAGGAAACCTACAAGGAACTTATTGAGAACTACACAAGCATTCAAAAGGACATAGAAAATCAGTAAGAGCCAGGAGCAAATGAAGAATACAATTTCTGAGTGGAAGACTACAGTAGAAGGAATCAACAGCAGGCTAGAGGAAGCAGAGTATCGGATCAGCAAGCGAGAGGACAACATAGAAAAATATTCCATGACAGTGCAACAGAATGAAAAAAATTCTGAACAAGAATGAAGAAATTTTAAGAGAGCTGCAGGACAACATGAAATGCAATAATATCCATATATATCATAAGGATACCAGAAGGAGAAGAGAAATAAGGAATGAAAAATCAATTCAAAAAGTAATGAGAGAAAACTTCCCTAACATGATGAGTGAAAACATTACTCAAGTCCAGGAAGCACAGAGGGTCCCAATGAAGATGAATCCAGACCCACTCCAAGACCCATTATAATTAAAATGGCAAATTTCAAAGATAAAGAGAGAATCCTAAAAGCATCAAGAGAGAAACAGCAAATAACAAACATATAAAGGGGCTCCAATAAGGCTATCAAATAATTATTCAACAGAGACAATTCAAGCCAGAAGGGAATGACAAAAAATATTCCAAGTAATAGGAAACAAAGGCCTGTAACCAAGAATATTCTACCCAGCAAGGCTCTCATTCAAAATGGAAGGAGAAATAAGGAGTTTCCCAGACAAAAGACGACTAAAAGAATACACCTCTACCAAACCAGCATTGAAAGAAATGCTAAAGGGTCTGCTTTTTAAAAATGAAGAAACAAAGAGAGTCAGAGAGGAATACAGGTCCAAAGGGGGAAAATGGCATTAAATAAGTATCAATCAGTAATAACCTTAAATGTAAACAATTAAATGCACCAATCAAAAGACATAGGGTAGCTGAAAGAAAACATGACCCACAAATATGATGTCCTCAAGAGACCCACCTCAGAAGAAAAGATCAACACAGATTGAAATTGAAGGGGTGGAAAAATATATATCAAGCAAATGGACATGAAAAAAAGGCTGGAGTAGCAATACATATTTCAGACAAAATAGATTTTAAGATGAAGGCCATAAAAAAGAAACAAAGAAGGACATTTCATAATGCTTAGGGAACAATCCATCAAGAAGATATAACTCTATTAGACATATATGCACCCAACATAGGAGCTCCCAAATATAAAATGAAAATCTTGGAGGAGTTCAATCAAGAAGGATATAGACAGCAACACACTAATAGCAGGGGATTTTAATACCCCACTATCAACAATGGACAGATCTTTCAAACAAAAAACACCAAGGATATTGTGGCATTGAACAACACTCTAGAGGAAATGGACCTATCTGATATACATAGTACCTTTCACCCCAAAGAAGCAAAATATACATTCTTTTCAAATGCATATGGAACATTCTCAAAGATAGACCATATGGTACAAGTCACAAAATAAGCCTCCACAAACACAGAAAAATTGAAATCATACCAAGTATCTTCTCAGATCACAATGGATTGAAACTAGAAACCAATCTCAAGGGAAAGAACCAACAACACTCTAACTCATGGAGACTGAGTAACATGCTTTTAAGTAATGAAGGGGTTAACAATGAGATCAAAGATGAAATCAAAAAAGTTTCTGGAAACAAATGACAATGAATACACGACAGCCCAAAACATATGGGACACAGCAAAGACAGTCCTCAGAGGGAAATTCACAGCAATACAGGCCTACCTAAAAAGGTCAGAATAAGCTTATGCAAATAACCTAACCATAAAGCTGCAAGAACTAGAGGAGCAACAAGAAACAAAGCCCAGAGCAAATAGAAGGAAGGAAATCATCAAGATCAGAGAAGAATTAAATAACTTAGGGACTAAATCTACAATTTGAAGAATCAAAAAGTCCAAGAGTTGGTTCTTGGAAAAAATAAACAAAATTGAAAAGCTTTTATCCAGACTCATCAAGAAAAACAGAGAGAGGACCCAAATAAACAGAATCAGAAATGACAGAGCAGAAATCATAACTGATACTTCAGAAATACAAAGGATTGTAAGAAATTACTACAAACAACTATATAACAAGAAATATGACAACGTGGGTGAAGTGGACACATTTCTGGAAATGTATAATGTACCAAAACTGAATCCAGAAGAAGCAGAAAGCCTGAATAGACCAGTAACAACTACTGAAATTGAAGAAGTAGTCAAAAATCTCCAAAAGTACAAGAGCCTCAGACCAGATGGCTACACAGGTGAATTCTACCAAACATTTAAAGAACTAACTCCTATCCTTCTCAACCTATTCCAAACAATCCAAGAAGAGGGAAGACTCCCAAACTCTTTCTATGAGGCCAGTATTATTCTAATCCCAAAACCAGGTCAAGACACATCTAAGAAATAAAGCTATAGGCCAATATCTCTGATGAATATAGATGCTAAGATTATGAACAAAATATTGGCCAACTGTATCCAGCAATACATTCAAAAGATCATACACATGATCAAGTGGGTTTCATCCCAGGGATGCAATGATGGTACAACATTTGCCAATCAATATATGTAATACACCACATAAACATAATGAAAGACAAAAACCATATGATCATTTCAATAGATGCTAAAAAAGCATTTGATAATGTACAGCATCCATTTATGATAAAAAAAAAAAGTCCCTCAGCAAAATGGGAATAGAGGGAGGATACCTGAACATCATAAAGGCCATATATGACAAACCTGAAGCCAACATCATACTCAATTGGCAAAAACTAAAAGCTTTCCCCCTAAGATCAGGAACAAGACAAGGCTGTCCACTTTCTCCACTTCTGTTCAACATCGTTTTGGAAGTTCTAGCCATAGCTATCAGAGAAGAAAAAGGAATCAAAGGTATCCAAATTGGAAAGGAGGAAGTCAAACTATCATTCTTTGCAGATGACATGATAATGTACATACAAAACTTGATAGACTCCACCAAAAACTTACTGGACCTAATAAGCAAATTCAGCAATATCGCTGGATATAAAGTCAATATCCAGAAATCAAAAGCATTTTTGTATACCAATAATGAAACATCAGAGAAAGAAGCTACAAAACAAATCCCATTTACCATAGCAACCAGAAAAATAAAGTACTTAGGAATACACTTAACCAAGGAGGTAAGAGACCTTTACTCAGAAAACTACAGAACACTGAAGAAAAAAATTAAGGAAGGTACAAATAAATGGAAGCATATACCTTATTCATGGATGGGAAGAATTAACATCATTAAAATGTCCATACTACCCAAAGCAATCTATAGATTCAATGCAATCCCAATTAAAATACCAGTGATATACTTCACAGAGATAGAAAAAATACTTCAAAAATTTATGTGAAGCCAAAAATGCCAATGAATAGCCACAGCAATTTTGAGAAAGAAGAACAAGGTAGGAGGAATCACAATACTGAACATCAAACTATACTACAAAGCAACTGTGATTAAAACAGTCTGGTACTGGCATAAGAATAGACATAGATCAATGGAACAGAATAGAGAGCCCAGAAATAAACCCAGGACTCTATGAGCAATTAACATTTGAAAAAGGGAGAAGGAACATAAAATGGAGTAAAAACAGTCTCTTCAACAAGTGATGTTGGGAGAACTGGACAGCAACATGCAAAAAAATAAAACTAGACCACCAACTTACACCATACACCAGAATAAACTCAAGATGGATAAAGGGCTTAAACATTAGCCGTCCCACCATAAAGATCCTGGGAAAAAATATAGGCAGTAAAATTTTAGATATCCTACACAGAAATATGTTTACTGATAGTTCTCCAAGGGCAAAGGAAATAAAAGAACAAATAAACAAATGGGACTATATCAAACTGAAAAGCTTCTGTTCAATTAAAGAAAACACCAGCAAAATTCAAAGGGAACCAACTGTATGGGAAAACATATTTGCCAATGATACCTCAAACAGGGGTTTGATATCCAAAATATATAAAGAACTTATGCAACTCAACACCAGGGAGAAAGATAGACCAATTAAAAAATGGGCAAAGGACCTGAACAGGCACCTCTGAGGAAGACGTACAAAGACCCAAAGGCATATGAAAGAATGCTCAACATCACTAGCCATCAGAGAGATGCAAATTAAAACCACAATAAGATATCACCTGTCAGAATGGCAGTCATCAACAAATCAACAAACAAGTGTTGGCAAGGATGTGGGGAGAAGGGAACCCTGGTGCACTGCTGGTAGGAATGTAGGCTGGTGCAGCCACTACAGAAAAGAGTATATAGTTTCCTTAAAAAACTAAAAGTGGATCTGCCTTTTGATCCAGCAATTCCACTACTAGGACTATCCTGGAGAACTCTGAAACACCAATTCAGAAGAACCTATGTACCCCTATATTCATAGCAGCACTATTTATAATAGCCAAGTGCTGGAAACAGCCTAAGTGACCATCAGTGGATGATTGGATCAAAAAACTTTGGTACAGCCAACCCCCTTCTCCCGGCAGTGGCCCCGCGTGCCCCCTCCCCCTCGGATGTGGCTCCAGCCGAAGGTGTGCAGGGCCAGAGCCATGGTGGACTCCAGATCCGGAGCAGCGCAAAGGCGGTGAATAATAGCTCTTTAAATCTGCAGTAAAAGTGGCCTCCAATAAAACTACATTGCAAAAAATGGGAAAGAAGCAGAATGGAAAGAGTAAAAAAGTTGAAGAGGCGGAGCCTGAAGAATTTGTAGTGGAAAAAGTACTGGACAGATGGGTAGTGAATGGAAAGGTGGAGTATTTCCTGAAGTGGAAGGGATTCGCACATGCTGACAATACTTGGGAACCTGAAGAAAATTTAGATTGTCCAGAGTTGATTGAAGCATTTCTTAATTCTCAAAAAGCTGGTAAAGAAAAAGATGGTACAAAAAGAAAGTCTTTATCCGACAGTGAATCTGATGATAGCAAATCAAAGAAGAGAGATGCTGCTGATAAACCAAGAGGCTTTGCCAGGGGTCTTGATCCTGAACGAATAATTGGTGCCACAGACAGCAGTGGGGAATTAATGTTTCTCATGAAATGGAAAGATTCAGATGAGGCAGATTTGGTGCTGGCAAAAGAGGCAAATATGAAGTGTCCTCAAATTGTAATTGCCTTTTATGAAGAGAGACTAACTTGACATTCTTGTCCAGAAGACGAAGCCCAATAATTGTTTGCATTGCTTTTTATATATATTTATATATATATAAAATTTGGGTCTTGGTTTTTTGATTTATTAGCATGAAAAAATAACTACATCCTAATAAAAATCAAGTTTGTTATGTTTGTTTTGAAGTAGTACCAGGGGAATTGTGGGGACTTGCATCTGTAGCACTGGTTATTTTTGAACAAAAGCTTTCTGTAGTTGCTTCCTTTATCAGAAAAGAACATTTGATACCATGGTATGATCTTTTTCTCAGCATTAAGAGAACAGCTTTTTTAAGTGTTGGGGAAACCTCCATTGTTGTTAACTCAGTCAGAATTTGTGTTTAAGTCCTATATGCCTAAGGATCATTGTGGGTTTTTATTTTATTTGGTGGGGGATGGTTGGTGTATATACAATAGGTAAATGGGTTTCCTTTTTTTTCTTTTTTTAATTAAAACAAAAAGCATTTCACAAAGATAAGCTCATGTTTCTGGGTTGCTGTCATTTTCAGCAATGTAAGAAATAAATCACTTCAAGTTAAATTGAAATTTTTCCAGAGTTTTAACCTTTGAAATTAAAAAGATAACTTATTATTAATTGGGCAATTTATATATAATGTAATAGTTTAAAATGGACAATTCAAAATTATTCATATCAGAATCCATGTTCATATCTACAATTGTAAATGCAAGTTTATTTGCAAAACCTGTGAAAGGAAAATTTTATCATTACCAACAACTTCCCCTTCCAAATGAGAAAATGAGGCAAACCCTGGTGTGTTTTAATTAGGAAATCAGGACTTAAAAGGTTTCGCCTAATAAGTTGTTCCTTCACAAAGAGTTAAAATCCCTGTGTTATATTGACTAAAAAGTTAGGATCATGGAATATGTAAGACTTTATTCATGGAAACCTAATCAGATCATTAGAGACCTTGGCAATTTAGACCTGCTGGACTAAGTGGGTGAGCAAACCTTTGTAATCTAAAGTCTTGACCTGCATGATTTTACTCCAGCTCATTCCTTACATGTAGGCTCAGTCTCAGTATTTGGGTGACTGGTTCAGTAGAAGCCAGGAAAAACCATTAACTTTGTAGTAAACCCAATGTTATTCAACTGTATATTGTTTACTTTATTGTAAATACTGGTAAACAGTGGTCTATAAATAGTTTTATATTGCTTTAAAAAAAAAAAAAACAAAACTTTGGTACATTTACAAAATGGAATGCTACACAGCATAAAAAAAGAAGGAACTCCTACCCTTTGCAACAACATGGATGGGACTAGAAAGTATTATGCTTAGTGAAATAAGCCAGTCAGTGAAAGACAAATACCATATGATCTCACTCATTACAGGACAATAATGAACAGAACAAAAAAATAGGCAAAACAACCAGATACATGAATACAATGACTAGACCTTCAGAGGGCAAGGGGGAGGGAGGAGAGGGGAGGAGGCAGCAAAGAAGGGGAGCAGTTTAGTCAAGGAACTAGTATGGAAGAAACATGGACATGGACAGGAAGTGGGAATAACTTTGGGAGGGAGTGGGTAGGCGGGGAAGGGGACAATGGGGAGTAAAAAGGGGATGGATGTAATACAACAACAATAAAATTAAATTTAAAAAAATAAAATAAAATAATAATAATCACAATAGTCAAATGAGATAAGTGTCATTATCTTCATATTACAACCGCAAAAATGTCAAGCTCTGATCCTAGGTCTTTTACTGAAAGTCAATTTCCCTTTCCACTTAAGTAAATTCTTTCCCTTTACATGGATTGTTACATTATCATGAACCTAAATTACTTCAGCCCTCTTAATGGCTTTGTAGCAGTTGTATACTTTCTCATAACTTCCCTGAGTCATTCTACTCTTGCTGTACCTAAAGAAACATTTTCACCTCTGGTGACCCTTAAGATACGTAACTGTTTTGAGAGTCAATCCTGTCAAATATTTAAATAAAACATCTATTCCTGTATATGTGAAGATTTTTTGGCAGAAACCTGAGTTTTCCACTCTACAGAAGCTAGCTAAAAGCTCAACAGGAATTTAATAACTTCCTCTGAAAACACTCAACTCGTTCTCAGCCAAGAGGAACAAGATTTTGTTCTAAATTGTTTCCCTTCTTATAATCAAAAGGAATGATGTATATATATTTCTCTGTTTGTTCATCTACTCATCTCATTCTTGTCCTCATATAATTTTGATGTCTGGAATTCACACCAATTATAATACTGGTTAAAATTCTACCCAAATATTATTGCATTATTTTCATCCACTTATTGACTTTATTTCATATTTTTTAATTAAGATTTCTCTTATTTAACATACATATTTTAATCAAATGCTATCAGGAACTGGAACCATGGATCAAAAACATACTCTTTTTGATGATCAAAAAACTGATCGAACAACAGTTAAGACTATGCACTTAAAACAGTCCATTTGTATAGTCCCAGTAATAGATAGCAATAAATAAAGTTTCCTTCTTGGTATCTTTTTTTCTTTTTTAATATTTTATTTATCATTTTTAGAGAGAGGGGAAGGGAGAGAATCAGAGAGGGAGAGAAACATCAGTGCATGGCCACCCTTCACCTGGCTCCAGCCACAGAGCTGGCTGGAGACCTGGCCTGCAACCTGGTTACGCACCCCGGCTGGGAATTGAACCAGTGACCCTTGGGTTCGCAGGCCGGCGCCTATCCACTGAGCCACCAGCCAGGGCCCTTCTTGGTATCTTTTTATGAATATATTCAGTGTTCATTACTTATATTATTCTGTAATATCAGATATTCTAATCTGAAATAAAGTATTTCATTATTTCTGATTTATTAAATATTAACCTACATTTAACAATGATTGATAATAAATTATTTTCTATATTAGCAAAATATTAATTAGTACTGATATTTTTCATTCTACGTATCAACAATGTTCTTGGTATATTTATTCTTAATAAATTATCCTAAAGGTAATTACAGAATAAATCATCTAGGAATGTCAAGATATTTTGCATATGTCAGTCATATTTTTTCTCACATTTTCTTAGGATTTCCTAAAACTGTATATTTCCATACATTTAATTATTTTTTTAATATCACTTATATATTCAATAAATAGCTATTATTAACTAAATATTCAGAGAATTGAAGGTAAAATACAATGCAACTGAAAAGTTCAACATTAAGAATAGTTAATGAGTTTAGTAGTTTTAATTTCGTTTAACATTTTATTTCATTAAAAATTAATTAGAAGCATATTTTTAACTCAAATTTCTCAGTCTCCATGTTACCTAAACCTTGACTAGAGTATCTATATCTAACTACTAAAAGGATTTGAATACTACTCAATTATTAGTTTGTAAAAAGAACAGACTCAAAGTTAAAATTAGATGTCCTTGAAACAAGTAACAGAACTGTAATTCTCTAGGTGTGTGAACATGTTTACATTATTTAATGCCTCTAACACTCAATTTTATTATCTTAAAAGGGGAACCTAGTATTTATTCTATCCAACCCCATGATTGACAGAAATATGCCATTTTCAATACTCTGCTAGCACTCCTGGAATTTGTCATTGCCAAATTCCTGTTTGAACTATCTCAATCAGGCATATCATTTACCTTCAGCAATCCTCAGTTTTGTCAGTGTCAGAAAGCTGATGATAATCATTGCTATTTCTTTAGGTCACTAGGATACCTAACAATATGTTTAAGATCCCTACAGATCTTAATGTGCTCAGTACAGCATATAAAGAGCATGTGACATTTATTGTTAATAAGAGGTCTTCTGTTACATGAAGGCCTGGTGGCTCAGTCTCATGCTCTCTGGATCCCAGACTGGAACAGGGGAAGGGTACAACCACAAGGTTGAAGTGAGACTATGAAACTGAATGAAGAAAGTCTATCATCCGTCCTATCCTTGGTCTGGATAATTTTCTCCTTTCAATCTGTGTCATAGATTTGTATTTTTATGAAAGCTTTTTTATTTCCTCCATATTTGTTTTTCCAGTTTCCTTGATTTCTTGGAGGTTTAATTCTCTGAGGAATGTTAAATAAGAATAGTAGCCCACAGGATTCATTTTTTTCTAACTCCTAAAGTCTATACTAATATTTTAAAATTGTTGTCTGACAACCTTTGGGTAAAACATATACATATTACATATTTACTGATTTAACAGTTATTTCTTGTAGTTTCCACACAATACTTGACCTTAAAAAAAACATTTTCATATGAAAAGTTGGGACTACTTGATGAGCTTCAGGTATAAGTTCATTTTTTTTTTTTGACTTCCTAATATGACCCAGATGAAAGTTGTAACCAAATCTTATGTTTCTCTGTTTCCATTCTCATTACCATGAGTTCTCTACAGGATTTCTTCTAGTACAATGACACTCAAATTCTGAAACTAATTTACAATAACTTCACTTTTGTTTCTTGTTCTGGTGCAGAAACATGTGATAGTGACCTCCTAACACTCTTTTGTAATACATTTTACCTTCCTGTCCTAGAGCTCCAAGAAATTTGGGTTTCACCTCCCTATTATTTGGGATTTCTGAGAGTTAAGTGATTTGACTGAGAAGTAAACTAGGTATAAATTTATCTTACACCATCTGCAAAAATAAACTCTAAATAGATTAATGAGTTAACTATAAGGCCTGATCCCATAAAACTCCTAGAAGAAAACATAAGTAGCAAACTGCTTGACATCAGTAATATCTTTTTGGATATGTTCCTTCAAGCAAGGAAAACAAAAATAAAAACTTTTTTTAAAATGGGATTTTATCAAACTAAAAAGCCTCTGACAGACAAAAGAACAAACAAACAAAAACCCCAAACCACTAATGAAACAAAAAGTCAACCTATTGGATGGGAGACTATATCCAAAATGATATCTCCCATAAGGGATTGATGCCTAAAAGAAATATAAAAAGAGTATATAACTCAATAACAAAAAAGTACACTGTGCAATAAAAAGAAAGAAAAATGAACAGAGAACACAGGAAGACATTTCTTTAAAGAAAACAAACAGATGACCAACAGATTATGAAAAGATGCTTAATTAACATCACTAATATTCAGGAAACTGAAAATGATAACCCAGTAAGATACCACCTCATACCAGTCAGAATGATTATTATCAAAAATTCAATAAATAACAGGTGTTGGTGAGGATGGAGATAAGGGAACCCTTGTGTACTGCCCATGGCAATACAGATTGGTGCAGTCACTATGGAGGACAGTATGCAGATTCATCAAAAAAATTATGGAGGGAGGGAGGAGGCAGAGGCAAGAAAGGGGAGCAGCTTAGACAAGAACCTAGTATACATGGACATGGACAACAGGTGGGATTGACTTTGGGGGGAATGGGTGGGTGGGCAGGGGGACAGAGGGGAGCAAAAAGGGGATGGATGTAATACAACAACAAAAAAATTAAAAAAATAAATCTACTGTAGACCCAGCAATTCCACATCTGGGTATTTACCCAAGGGTAAAAAGAGATAATAATTTAGAAAGATATATGTAGTTCTTTGTTCATTGCAGCCTATTTACAATAAAGAAGATACAGAAGCAACCTCGGTGTCCATCAATAGATGAATGAATAAAAAAGATGTGATAAGTATATTACTTTATATATGAGAGAGGACCCAAAATCCTGGAATTGATTTATAAAAATTGTGTATTCTTACATATTCAGACTTCGGTTACCTTCAAAGTACTCTCCATTTGATGCAATACACCTGTCGAGACATTTTTTCCACTGCTCAAAACCAGCTTCTGCTGGTTCTGTTTCACTTCTTTCACAAGGCAAAACATTCCCCTTTGAGGATTTTTTCATCTGGGAAACAAACATACAAAAAAGTTGCTTGGGGCAAGATAGGGAGGGTGAGTAGGGAGGGTGGGGCACAGGAGTCACACTGTTTTTGGTCCAAACTGCTGAACACTCAGCATGGTGTGGGCAGGTGCACATGTAAATAATTAATCATGAAATGGGCAAATGCATTGAAGGAGTCTTCAAAAAAATCCACTGATGCCAAACACAGCTTCTCACAATAATGCCAGCTGATACAGATAGGTTCTTAAGAACACTCACCTAGTTGGTGGAAACCTATCCTACAAGGGGCCTGCTCTCCAGAGATAATTCCATTTTTTGGTGGTGTCTACCTTCATATGTATATAGATTTATATATGTACAATGAATTACTACACAGCAATAAAAAGAATGAAATTTTGCCATTTACAACAATATAGATGGACCTATAGCATATTATGCTAAGAGGAGTAAGTCAGAGAGAAAGACAAATACCATATGGTTTTACTTATATGTGGAATCTAACAAAACAAAGCAAAACCAGAGTAATGGAAATAGAGAGCAAAAGGTTGGCTGCCTGAGGGGAATGGATGGGTAAATATGTGAAGAAGAATATAGTCAATAATATTGAATTGCTATAATGTACACTGAAACTAATATAACATAATGTAATAAACCAACTACACTTAAATAACAAATAATAATAATAATAATAAATACTTCAGAAAAAAGTAGTGCTATATCAATACATAAGAGATTTACATTATTAGCCATTCCACTTTAAAATTAGGAAAATCCATTTTACTTATTTGGACCTCTGTGTTCATATCTCAAAATTATAAGTGAAAGGTATTCTTCAAAGGTTAATTCAATTCATGCCCTTCAATGACAATGGCAGCTAACAATTATTGAGTTTGCTATCTGCCATGCACCATACTGTTTATTGTCCATATTCTCATTGATTCCTCATGAAGGAGCACTACAAATCACATAACGTGCTCTAAGTCACCCAATTAGTATGTCCTGAAGCTTGGATTTGAAACTAGTTTTGCTTAACTCCAAAATTGTCATTTAATGTATTTATGGCACAGGCAGAGGGGTTAGGAGGGTGAAATTCAGAGATGCTGCAAAAAGTGTCTCTGGTTGCTGAACACTCACAACTGAGGAAGTCCCTTCCAACCCTAAAGTTGATCATTTAGACAACATTTCTCTCAGAGTCAAGATACCTATTTTAAAATGAGAAGTAAAGTAGGTGTAATTTTTTTTAAGTTACAAGGTAAGAAAAAATGGAGACTTCATAAATTCTCTTGAAAAGTCAGATTCAACTACAAGAAAAATCTTTGTGGAAAATTTGTAATTATGGGGCTAATCTTATCAATGTTTACTTTCTCACATAATCATACTGTGTAACACTTACTTATTCCCAGTTTGCTTATAAACATGCATGTAGTACTCTGCTGCCCAGCTATTTCTTGCATGTGGAAATTTATAAAGAAAAGGAAGGTGTTACTTTGTTAATAAAGCATATAATGGAGGAAAGCATTGAAAAGCCACATTTACTGAGCATTAAGTAGTTTTACTGCTCAAAGTTTTATTCAAAACAAAGTTGGATGCTTGAGAAAAGTTGCTGTCTCTAAGGTACATAGTGCATGGAGTCTATAAGACTAAAGCTGTTCAGATATTATTAGTTCACATAGCACTTAAACTGTAAATTCAATTACGGCAGGCCCAAAAGTGCTCCTTTAAAAACTGACATGGATAACTAAACATCTACCACCAAATTGATGTGAACATCAAAATAATTTAAAGTAATCTTTCCTCATACTTAAGTGGAGTTGTAGTTTTCTAGAGTTCTTGCCTCTAGCCAATAATTCTGTCATACAAGCTTTAGATATGATCACAGAAGGAAAAAATTGTACCTGTATGAACATTTCTAAAATAAAATATGAAGTAAATTATGTATAATTCATTGCAGCATTATTTTCATACTAAAATAACAACTACAACTACAACATACATAAAAAACAAATCAATCTGTAAGCACTGCAAATTTACAACAATATAAAAACACTGAAGTAAATATTGTACAACAATATAATGAGATATTTTGTAGCCATTAAAATGGTTTCAAGTTATTAAGGAAGCACTGTCCGATCGAACTTTCTATAATGATGAAATGTTCCATATCTGCACTATCTATTGCAGTAGTTAATAGTCATGCATACCTAGTAAACCTTTGAAATGTGACTAATAAATATTTAATTGCATATACATAATTCTAATTAAATTTGAGTTTAAGTATTTTATTTTTCAAAATTAATAATTACATATTTTATTTGTACTTAACAAAGAAAAAAGTTGTTTGTTTTTTTAAATATTTTATTTAGTATTTTCAGAGAGAAGGAAAGGGAGAGAGGCAGAGAGGGAGAGAAACATCAATGTATGATTGCCTTTCACCTGCCTCCAGCTAAGGACCTGGCTGGAAACCTGGCTTGTAACCTGGTTATGTGCCCTGACTGGGGAATCTAACCAAAGACCTTTGGGTTTGCAGGCTAGTGCCTATCCACTGAGCCACCAGCCAGGGCCAGAAAAAAGTTTTTAAGTGGAAAAAAACATTAGCATGGATTTAAGAAAATGAAACTAAACCTATGTACCTGCAGTAAAACAAATTGGATAAGGAAGCACACATACACATAAATGTTTGGGCTTTGTTCTTGGATGTGCTACTTATTTTTATTTAAAGCATGGAGAAAGCAAATAGAAATGATTTTTAAAATGTTTTAGGAATTAATATTCTTCAAAATATATTTAAATTAATTTTAAAAACTGCATTATTCTTATTTATAACAAGATTTTCATGCTTTTATTTCTTGTTTCAAATAATAACAAAATTAACTCAGATTAGTATATATGTACACCTCATTTGACTTATTAGTCATAATATTAAAACATGTAAAATTAATCATGTCTCCTAATGATAATGACCATGTACAAAGTAGTGTCTTCAGGAATGGCTGGGCAATGTTATAGGATCTTCCAGCGGATTAACTATGATTAGAAATGACTTATTTGCAAAAAACCAAAACCCATTTTGGCTTCCCTGGTGATGAATGTGTTTATTCTATTATATTCTACTTCCAATTGTTTCTAATCCCCAATCCTTGGTGAAAAATGGTTTCTTTAGAGGGTAACCATCTCCTGGTGCTGACAATGAACCAACACAATGAAATATAATGAAACAAATACGCAATTACAGAAGAGAATTGAATTTTTCCTTATATTAAAATCTTTCTAATGATTGAGTAACATCAGAGATTTGCTACGTTTGATGATCTATGAATAATTCATAGCCAGCTCTGTGATTTGACAGTTACATTTTTTTCTTTTGTATAAGATTGCTCCCTTATTGCAATGTTTTCCATCTTTGGTGAGCCTTTGGGCATAGGCTTTCAGTAATGTCTATGTTTATAGACATATGAATAAACTTATTGATAAACATCTAGGTTTTAATGAGTTATTTTGAGTTAATATGACATTTTTTATTGAGAATTAAAACTTTAGGCCCAAGTCATTATTATGTTTTTTCCTAAAGGTACAGATATGAGACCAGGTACTGTCAAGAAGTCAAATGTAAAATAAGTCCCATTTCCCTGTGTACACTTCAGGAATACAGAAATAAAAAGTTATATTCTTTGGAAAGCCCTAAGTATTCTCAGAATTTATCAGGACTTGCAGTTTTAAAAAAATCTATATACCATACTCTGTACTTTCATCAACTTAATGTACCATATCAGGCTAAATAATATTCACTAATCAAACATATTTTACTTTATAAAAAATAAGGCAGAAGAAAATCATTACCATTCATATGAAGAAAGTCTTAAGAATCACCTGGAACATTTCTACATCTCACTCTGTGGGTATGATTTTCCTGAGGCCCAAACAATAAAATTCACCCACTCACCATCAGTATTCTCAAAAAAAGTCACAAAAATTCTAAGAGTTCTTGAGGTTCACAACAGAATTTTACTTATTATTTTATTTATTATTTCCCTCAATAATATTGAGGGAAAAACTGCATTTCATGTTCTAGGCATAGTGGGCTAAAGTTATATCTTAATAACTAGGAAGGGAAGGCCATCTTTTCTTACCCTTTGGACTTTTCTTTCTCTCAAGCAAAAACATCTGAAATTAAATAAAAATTCTGTAAGCCTGGGGAGTATAAAAGTGAGAAAAATGATCATTTAGAACCCTCTGTGAAGGGGTTCTAATTTACTATGCAATTTAATATACCTTTGAAGAAACTCCTACTCTCAGTTTATATCCTGATGAGAAGATATAACCCAACTTTCATATTTTAGAGAATCTGAAATACTACTAGTATCTTGACCTGCTTCCCAAGCAATGCCATGGACATTGACTGTGGGACTATATGGAAATTAACTGTATCTAAGCTGAAATTAAGCAAGGTATCCAAATAGGTGTCTTCTATATCAGGAATGGTAAGAGGAAAGAGCTGAATTTTCCTATGCTCCCAAGATGTTTATAGATGTTAAGATAACAAAGCAAACCTGAGCATATTATACAGCTATGACAAGACGGGGTTTGGGCTATGCTGATCAGGATTCAAATCTTTTAGAAGATATCACAGTGGAGCCTGGTTAAGGCAAGAACAAGATTGTAGTGTGTCCACACCTCAGCAAATGATGCATTGAGACACCTACAAATGATCAAATGATGCCACTAATATTATGACAATATAGAGACCAATATAGAGACCACTCAAGCAACAACAAATGAAGAGAAAGAGAAACTCTTTTAAGAAGTGCATTTAAAATTAACCTAAAATATTTTAGTTGAGTAAACCTAGGTTAGTTATATCAGATACAAGGGGCACAAAATACTAACCACATTCAATACGTAAAATTTCTCTTTCTTGCATATTTGAATACAAAGCTTGAAAATTTCCTAACAAAAACACGTTAGCTTTATTCTTACTAGAAGAGAACTTAGAAATCATCTAAACCATACTTAACATTTAACCAATCAGGAGACCAGATGATGTTAATGATTCAGAAAGGTCTGTACCCAGGAAATGAGTGGCTGAGTTATAGCAAAAATTCTTTGTCCAGCTTTTCAGTTCTTCTTGCTATGTCTCACTGTCTCTCCATCACTATGAAAATATCATTTATTAATGTACTGTGCGTTACATTGGTGAGCACCAATGTCCTGTCAGTTTTGCCTTTAAGAGATATTTGAGACTTGCTATATGTTAGAAGTAGCTTTTGCCTCTCTGTTATGGAGGCAAAAAAGGGACATTTTTATTATTCATAAAACTCAAAGCAAATCATTCCTTCAAAGAGCACCTTCGAAGATTTTATTGCCAATCTGTTTATTATGTATTAAAATTAGGTGGGAAAATCACTGCCTTCAACTCAAATTTATGTGGAGCTCCTCTGACTCTTAAGTTTATCTTGTGTAGCATGACATTTTTATAAGGGAAATATAATGCAATTAGAAAGAAATTGTACACTGCATATTTTTCTTTATTTTTAATATAAATGGTTTATACAACTTCTACTTTAAAGTTTGGCTTTCAAATGATTGCTTCAGGCAAGAGGAACTAAAAGCCATTTTTTTCTTCTTCTGAAGTTTTGTTATAATTTTGCCTCATTTGTTACAAAAGACTAGCCATGGATATGTATAAGAAATCTTTTGCATTCTGCTTTTTGTTTTGTGTCTGAACTTCATGTCTTTTTAATTTTGCCAATGTTACTTAAGTTTTTCCTTCACAAAACTTTACATGTTTGTAGGTTTGTTGCAGGAAGGACTCAGGCAGAACACCCAGATGAGGGAAAAAGTAGGCACTTGATTACGTGCGCGGTCCCAGAGGAGTCAGTCTCCAAATTCTGGGCCCCGAACATGGGTTCCTTCTTCCCTATATACTTTTTGCTTAGTGAGCAGGAGCATGTGTGTGTGTGTGTGTGTGTGTGTGTGTGTGTGTAACAGAAGCGGAAGTTTTTGCGGTTAGTCTGTGGAAATGGAGCCTATCCTAAAGTGGATCCTTTATCCCTTTATCTATGGCTAAATTTCCATCACCTTGCTAAATTTCCTGTGGATCTTTTATCTATGGCTAAATTTCCGTCACAGGTTGAGAGGCTACTTTAAATCATCCTTTCCTAGAAATTTTACTGTATATTAACAAAAATATTATAAAACTGGATGAAAGTACTGTTAAAAAAAAAAACTCTGTATGTCATTTATAGTAAGCATATTTTAAATATCAAACCCTAATTGGTTGAAAGTACAAAGATACATAAGTATGTACAAAATTGTTCCTGAACCAAAGTGGGGTTCTGTTGCCTATTGTCGGCAAAAGGCAAATTCTAGAGGCAGAGGCTGGTGAGAAAGGAAAAGGGGTTTTATTCAAATGCTCAATGATCTGGGAGGATGGGGACATCCTGTCCCCAAGCTCATCAAGCTCATTTCTTCCGACAAAACAGAGAAAACTCAGCCGTCCCAACAAGACTAAAACCAAAGTCAATGCCCAGAATTCCTGCTCCATTTTAAAGCACCGTCCTTTGGAGCCCAAAGAGGCTAAGTAGGCTACTATATGGCTTCAGGCTCCCTCCTAGGGGTTGTGTGTGGTGTCGGCTGCCACTGGCCATTCAGCTTCTAGCAGCAAGGTCCCTGCCTGCTCCTGGGTGGTGGCGCTGGGGGACACCAGCGAACTGCACTGGGTAGGCAAGACAGACTGGCTCCTTCCTGAAGGCCACTGGGTCACCCAACCCACGGAGAGGACAGGCCAGTACACTGTCAGGGCGCAGTTCTCAAGCAACACCCAGGAGCCTGGGAACTTTGTTTCCCTGGGCTTATATTAGTTTCAGGTGTGGGAGGGACTCGGCACTTCCTCAAAAATGCCCAAGTCACTTACCAAGCTTCCACTTGCTCCAGGAGGGTCATCCCCCAACCAATCTCTTCTCTGCCCCAAGCTAGCCTGCCTGGCTTCTTTGCATCAGCACCTCCCCCTGCCGCCCTTCTGATTTCTAAGGCAGACACCTGCCTTTCCCTGGTCCCACCCCCAAATACAGGAGCAGTACGAGGGCTCTTCCTGGGATCCAATTATCTTACTAGACTTGCCCATGCTCGGTACAGTACTTCCTCCTGCCACCTTCTGGCCTGGTGGGTGTGCCCTCCAGCAGGGCTGACTATTCCTCGCTATTCAGCCAGGCTATTGATAGTAACACAAAGGCAAAACAAAACAAAACAAAGCTGATATGAATAAACATAGCTAATGGGTTCCACATGCTGACCCTTTACTATGGAAGGCTTGGGCCAAAATGGCAACAGAGAGAATAAAATACAAATCAAAATTCCACCATAAGTAGAGAGAAAACATATAAGGACTTCTGGTAGTCTTTTTCCTTTTCTTTTTGAGGCTGTTACACTGAAATTTAACGTGAGCTTGGAGCATGTATAGAGATCACCTAAATTATTGATTGTTTTGAAACATCTTTGTAAGATTGGTGCAAATGTAGCTATATGAAAGAAAAAGACGTAAGTGCTACATTTTTCTGTTCCTACAGCAACTACCTGAAAATTTATATAACATATATTTTATTAATTATGTTTGTCATTGCTATTTTCTTCCTGCTTACTTTATATTAAATTTGAAACTTTTTTCTTATTAAAGGGTGCAACGTTATAAGTTTCCCCTTTAAGTATCTTTAGGTGCACCCTACAAATTTTAACCTGTTGTGACTTAATTTTCATTCAGTTCAAAATATATTTTAAATTTCTTGGTATTTACCCTTGTATTTATGCATTATTTCTAAGTATATTTTTTAATTTGGTATATTAGTATTTAATTTCTTGCTTTTATTTCTATTTAATGCACTTGGTTTCAGAGAACATAGTATATGATTTTTTTTTAACTTACTAGATGTTATGGCTCAGATTATGATCTATTTTGGTGAATGTCTCAGATGTACTTGAACAGAATCAGTAATCTGCTCGTTATAATGGTTCTTCTATTAATGCCAATTAGATCAATTTATTTGAGTGTTGTGCTAGCTTATGATTTTCCTGAGTTTTGTTTATACATTACTATATAGTATAAACTAGTATTACTATAAATACTAGTAATGATTATACATTACTGAGAGATGTGTAAATAATTATACGTTTGTCTCTAAGTTGTTCTCCCAGATTTGTTCTATATAATTTGAAATTCTAATATGGGTATCCACATTTAGGTTTGTTGTGGTTTCTTGAAAATTTGACTTCCTATCATTTTATAATTCAGCTTATTGTTCTTATTAATATTTCCTGATCAGAAGCCTACTTTCATATTAAGTGTAGAAAATCTTCACCTATTGTCACTTCAATTATTTTTATGCCCCATTCTCTATCATTTCTCTTTTCCCACCATCTCTCCTTCTGAGACTCAACATACACATATGTTATTGTATTTGACACTTTCCCACAGTTCTTTGATGCTTTATTTTTAATTCTTCAGTAATGCCATTATTAGTTATCTTTACATCTAGTTTTGCTGATAATGGGTCATTTTTATTCTTGAGTTTTTGCATGTCATAATTGTTGCATTAAATGATAAATATTGTTTCTAAAAAATAGAAACTAAAGTAATTACAATCATGTACCCCACTTAATGATAGGACTACATTCTGGGAAAGGAGTCAAGATGAGCAATCAGCCATTAAGCAGTTTGTTTGTATGAACATCACAGAGTGCACTTACACAAACCATCTGATATAACCTACTACATACCTAGGCTATATGGTATTGCCTATTGCTCCTAGGTTACACATGGGTGCAACGTGTTACTACACAAAACAATACAAAACTAAATTAAGCACAAAAAATAATGCAATGAAGAGATTAGGTAAATACATCTCACATAAGGCTGCTGCTGGCATAACACGGCAAATTATTTTACAGTAAACTTTTATTTTTAAATAAGTAGAAAGAATATGTACTAAAATAATGGTGAAAGTATAATAAATACATAAACCAGTAACATAGTCATTTATCATCAGGTATTATGTACTGTACATAATTGTATGTGCCTTACCTTTATACAACTGGCAGTGAGTGTTGATTTACACCAACATCACCAGAAACACGTAGAAAATGTGTTGTGTTCCTATGTCACTAGGTGATAGGGATTTTTCAGATCTATATAATTGTATAGGACCATCATTGTATATGCAATCCATCATTGATGAAATGTTGTTATGCTTCACAGAACCATAATTGAAAATATGTATGTTTATTCTACTTTTGGGTTATAAGTATGTGGGATTGGCCATTGTAGACAGAAGTTGAGCTGGGGGTGGATTTTGTACTTGCTGTATTTACCTTCAGTGTTTTAAGTTACTTTAGTGACTAACCAAAGCTCTCTTGTGTTCAGTGTGTAACTTCAAGCCAGATAGATTTTTTTTTTTTGAATGATTCCCTGCAACTTCAAAATCAGCTTTCAGCATATACTATGTGCAAATCATAGAAGAGGTAGATCTGTGGATTCCTGCCACTAACCTAGTGATAAACTCTTATTATGTTTAACTCTGTATATAACTCAGAATGGTGAGGGTGAAGGAAGAAAATGTTTATTTCTCAGATCTTCTGGCAGATCTGCGGTCTTAGGCAGGCCCTGTGGACCAAAGCCTAAAGAACAGAGCCTTCAATCACTCAGTTTCCTGCCCTTTCTGTCATGACACATAGAACCCACCTTTTGGTATAATCCTAGTAGTGGAATCGCTGGGTCAAAAGGCAGTTTCATTTTTAGATTTTTGAGGAAATTCCATACAGTTTTCCATAGTAGCTGCACCAGTCTTCATTCCCACCAACAGCGCACCAGGGTTCCCTTTCTCCATCCTCACCAATGAAGAACCCTGAAACACCAATTCAGAAGAATCTATGTACTCCTATGTTCATAGCAGTGCTATTTGCAATAGCCAAGTATTGGAAATAACCTAAGTGCCCATCAGTGGATGAATGGATCAAAAGACTTTGGTACATTTACTCAATGGAGTACTGCACAGCAGAAAGAGAAAAGAAACCACTACCTTCTGTGGCAACATGGATTAAACTGGAGAGTACTATGCTTAGTAAAACAAGCCAGTCAATGAAAGACAAATACCATATGAGCTCACCCAATACAGAAGACTAATGAACAAAACAAACAAGCAAAATAGAACCAGAAACATGAATACAAGGAAGAGACTTTCAATGTGCAGAGGGTAGGGGGATGAGGGAGGGAGAGAAAGAGGCAAAGAAGGGGAACAGTTTAGTCAAGGAGCTAGTATGGATGACCCATGGACATGGACAATGTGTGGGATTGACTGTTGGAGGAGTAGGGGGAGGGAGGACAGTGGAAAGCAGTGGGGGAAAATGGGATAAGTGTAGTACAACAACAAACTAAAATTAAAGTAAATAAAAGAAGAAGAAGAAGCAGCCACCTTTTATTGGTGTGATTTTTTTCTGCTTGAGTTTCCTGACCCTTCCCCAGTAACTTGCCTTGACTTGGTATCGATATATTAGGAATGAGTCTTCAGCTCTTTCTACCATGGCCAATAGCTTTTCCATAATGTCAGTGCAGAGAAGGAAAAACATACAGCCTACTCTTTCTTCATGACTTTTACTTGGAGTGTGGGGGAAGGGGATGTTTTAGGTCCTTTCCCCCAAGGTAGAGAGTTTCCAACAGCAAGAGATGAGCACTCCCTTTGGCTTATATGAATTATGAAAGGTCTTTTCCTGTCCTCTCCTCAGATCTTACCAAGTGCTGAACATATATACCACCAAAGGATGCCCTCATGTTTCTGTTCTAAATATTTTTTTAAAGTTTTATTTATTATTTTTAGTGAGAGGGAAGGAAGAGAGGCAGAGAGAGAGAGAGAGAGAGAGAGAGAGAGAGAGAGAGAGAGAGAGAGAGACATCAATGTATGGTTGCCTTTCACCTGCCTCCAGCTAGGGACCTGGCTGAATACCTGGCTTGCAACCTGGTTATGTGCCCTGGCTGGGAATCGAACCAGCAACTTTCGGGTTTGCAGGCTGGTGCCACCAGCCAGAGCCTCTAAATATTTTTTATCATTACCCAAGCAGGTTGATGGGAAAGAGATGCCAAGGGGTGTGTTTTTTCCACAGGTCTTATCCTCCCAAAAGTTCTCAACTAAATGCAAGTTCATACTCGGTCCTGAAAAAATTGTTGCATTTCAGTCATTTTCTTTGTAACCATTCTTATGGCTTTCAGTTTTTTCCCCTGTAATCTGTAATATATATGTAAATGGACATGTGTCCCATCTCTCCTTCAAATGTTTTACAGCCATTTGTAATTTGATTTAATTGCTTGTCTTGATCCCTCAGCTCTGAGAGAAAATATTTTTTTTTATTTTTTCTGATTTTTCCTTATTGCAACTATAATACTAAGTTATATTCTAAGAGGAAGCAGAACCTTTAGAAGTTAATTTTGCAAAGGAATATTAAATTAATATACTTTATAAATTAATAATAAATCTACTAATCTAATTTGAACATTATAGTATGTCTGAACATTATGGGCTTTGTGTATTTTTAAATTATTTTAATTTAATTTTATTGTCTAGGCTATGACAGCTATCCTGATTTACCCTCTTTGCCCCCCTCTAGTCAGCACATCCCTCTACCTCAAGCAATGCCCCCTCCATTGTTCATGTCCATGGGTCATGCACATAAGTTCTTTGGCTGCTCCATTTCCTCTACTGTACTTTACATCCCCATGGCTATTCTGTAACTACCTCTCTGTACTTCTTAATACCCTCACCTCTTCACCCATTCTCCCCCAGGCCCCTCTCATCTGGCAAACTATCAAAATGTTCTTCATGTCCATGATTCTCTCTCCATTCTTGTTTCTTAGTTTGTTTTTTAGATATAATTGTTGATATATGTATTTTTTGTCATTTTATTGTTCATAGTTTTTTTTTATTGTTGTTGTATTACATCCATCCCTTTTTTACTCCCCTCTGTCCCCCTCCCCACCCACCCTTTCCCCCCAAAGTCAATAGTTTTTATCTTATTTTTCTTAAATAAGTCCCTTTAATGTTTCATATAATAATGGTTTAGTGATGATGAAGTCCTTTAGTTGTTTATTTCTGCAAAGCTCTTTATCTGCCCTTTGATTCTAAATGACATCTTTGGTGGGCAGAGCAATCTTGGCTGTAGGTCCCTCCTTTTCATGACTTTTCAATATTTCTTACCATTGCTTTCTAGCCTGCAAAGTTTCTTTTGAGATATGAATTGATAGTCTTATAAGAACTCTTGTATAGGTAACTGTTATTCTCTTGCTTTAAAAAATCTCTGTTTAGCTTTAACTTTTGGCTTTCAAATTATCATGTGTCTTAGAGTAAGCCTCTTTGCATCCATCTTGTTTGGGACT
>PVIW01000529.1:385923-466453 GCA_004026585.1 Noctilio leporinus
TTGGGTATAGTCCAAGTAGTGGAATGGCTGGATCAAAAGGCAGTTCCATTTTTAGTTTTTTAAGGAAACCCCATACTGTTTTCCACAGTGGCTGCACCAGCCTGCATTCCCACCAACAGTGTATGAGGGTTCCCTTTGCCCCGCATCCTCGCCAACACTTGTTGTCTGTTGATTTGTTGATGATTGCCATTCTGACAGGGGTGAGGTGGTATCTTATTGTGGTTTTAATTTGCATCTCTCTGATGATTAGTGATGTTGAGCATTCTTTCATATACCTCTGGGTCCTTTATATATCTTCCTCAGTGAGTTGTCTGTTCAGGTCCTTTGCCCATTTTTTAATTGGGCTGTCTGTCTCCCTGGTGTTGAGTTGCTCAGTCATTTTGAATGTGACAGCCACACAGTGCACTTGCACTCTCGATGGTGTCTACCACCCTCAGTGACTAGTACAGTAAAGTTGATATTGTTCACATATGTGCATTCCTGTCCTCTCTCCTTGGCGGCCGGGTTCCACTGATTGCACGCAAACCATTTTCATTATATTAACAAGGGCTTCACCTTTTTCCAAACAGACCTCATATATATGGTATATCATTACACCACCACTTCACATTAATGTACAGATTTATTTTCAAATGGTTTGTAAGATTATTTTTTTATAATTGTAAGGGCACTTCAGTATGCAGGGCCCACTTACCTATAGCCTCCAGTCACTTCTAAACATTAAAAATACTAATAGTTATAAATATGATATTCATAAATTTTCTCTAATCCATATCTGATAGAGTCATATTTTAGGATTCATGCTATTGACAAGTTTGCTACTTGTTATACTGGCCTTTGTGAAAAATTACCCTGTACTCATTAACCACCACAAAACACAGTGTACGACAATAGGCATTGATGTGTTTTGGTTACTTGTAGCTTTTTGAAGAGAAGCACCGGGATACCATCTTTCTGAACAGATGGTAGATGCTCATGCCTTATTTGTCAGACCTCATAATTATTTATAAGTGTGAAGAAACATTATTTTTATTACCATCCACTCATGGCTGTAAAAAGGTGACCTAGAACAGTTAGGGTTCATATTGGCTTATCTCAGGGATTTCCACTCTTGTATACTTAGCCACCTCTCCCTCAAGCAAATGGTATTATAAAAGAATTTCAAGGATCCTTAAATATACATTTCCTGCTAAATTATGTTCAATAATCTAAAATAGTCTTCAGAATTACGGAAAAGTTCAAAGTGTGCTTTTTCTGTGCATCTTGACTTGCTAACCCTGAACCCCACATAGCTTGATTCTACAGGATCATCTCAGGAAAACAAGTGTAAATCTTGCACAGCTGTCCCTTTAATAGCCCATCAGGCTCTAGGCTGGACCAAAAATATTAGCATGCTCAGAACAGAACCAACACACTTCTCTGGTCTTGAATCCTCCATCTGACAATATCACTAAAGACTTAAGCATCCTCAGAATAGTCTGAATGATTAAATCTAGTAAAATACCAAATGTCATTACCAAGTAATGCTGGGATCTATTTTTATAGTCAGGCCCTTAAAGTTTGATCATTACTGATACTGAATAGTTCAGCAGAGAGACATGATATTTCCTTTAAATTACTATCATCTGGAGCTCAATTATCCTGAAAAATATGTCACATCTATAATCTTGAATAACAATAAATTGATACATATGGGGTTAATGGAAATCTGTACTCATCATTAATAATAAGCAGATACATATGAAGTTTTCAAAATGATAGCTTTTAGATTAGAAGATAGCACATTAATGAACCAGCATGTAAAATAGGGTAGTTTTTTTCAGGATAAATTATAACAAGTTACTAGTAAATTGGGAGCAATGTAATAGCATGCATTTTATTTTCTCACCATCTTGGGACTAACTTGACAATTGTAAAATCTAAATATGATAATTTGGCTTACATTTCAAGCAATAATTACAGAAAGAAAATTTTCCAAAAGTTGGTCTTGTTTTAAGTGAATATTTGAAAACACCATTGCTTTTGTTCTAAGTTATGTAAGATATTTGCCAAAGGGATAAAAATTAATCAGGCATTAGGAACAAGCTATTTTATATACTATGAACTTTTCACATATATTCTCATTATTCTCTAGTTCTTGGGGGACGTTTGGGGTCTTTTTTGGCTAAATGCCAGTTTAACTTTGACAAGTACGCTATGTGTAAGATAAAGGCAAATGATGTATCAGAAAATACCAAAAAAATCAACCTAATGAAAATTACTTTACATCTGACTTAGCCATGGAATCTGGTTACTTTCAAAGTATTCAAAGAGGCAGAAATTTATGAGAGGGAAAGTGAGATTATTGAATCAGACATACCTGAGTTCAAAGTAGAATTCTTTAGATAGGTATTACTTAACTTCTCTAATTCTCATTTTCCCATGTTAAGTAAATATATTATCAGTCATTTGATATGTTTGCAAGGTTAGAACTAACAGAATTATTATATTTGGCACATATGAAGGACTCCATAAGTAGGCATTTTAGTATTATTTCTACTACCAAAATATGTTCTACAATGTAATTATAGCATGAAAAAGTATTATTAATTAAAAGGACTCATGGACATGACAACTGTATGGTGACTGTAGGGGTGCTGGTGAAATCAGAAAAAGATAAGGTGATAAATAAGTTATAATGGAAAAATATAATAAAATAAATTATTAATAAAAAATGAATTAGCCTGTATAAAATATGCAGGATAATTAGAGGTGATGTGAAAGGACTTAAATTTGGAGGAAGAGAGTAGAGACCCCTGAAAACCAGGAAAAGACTTACAAAACTATGTGTATTCCAAAGGCAAGAGTCTCATTCAATGCTCAGCACTTAGATGACAAATAAATATATGGAATTAAACAATGTAGGAGTAGAGCAGCAATAGACTTTTTCTTATCAATATAATTAAAATTTAAATTAAAAAATGCTTTAATGTACAGATAAATAAATACTTAAAGTTAGCATTTTGTAACTTTAATTTTCCAAAGGTAATTTTCAGAACTTCATGGTTGATACATACTTTCTAGAAACCATCATTTAAAAGTGTGAATAAGCCCTGGCTGGTAGCACAGTGGATAAGGTGCCGGCCTGCGAACCCAAAGGTCGCTGGTTCGATTCCCCAGTCAGGGCACATAATCAGGTTGCAAACCAGGTCTCCAGTCAGGTCTATGGCTGGAGGCAGGTGAAAAGCAACTATACATTGAAAAAAAAAAAAAAAAGTGTGAATAATTATTATGATTTTTGTCTTTGCATGGCCATAATTTTTATTATGGTAACCACTCTAGAATTGAATATCATTTTTATAAGGCATTGTATTCTAGAGCTGGCTAGGTATTTTTTCCTTTGCAGCGGAGTTTTCTTATAAATATTTTAAAAAAAGATTAAGTGAAAGAAATGTTATTCTAAAATCAATATAAAAAATATTTCCTTTTCATTAAGCTGTGGGCTCATTCTCTTGCTAAAGGAATATTTTTGCAAAGATTCATCCAAGAATGAGAGAGGCTGATGCTATAGACAGAAGTAAACAGTTTCTTGCACAATAGATCAAAAGCATATTTTAATAAATATCAAATATTAGTATTATGTAATTTTATATTTAATGGCCCATTCAAGATATAATTTCTTTCAGTTTGTGTCTATATTCATGAGTATGTGATATTTCTTCTAACTAAATACTAAATATATACTTATTTTATAAACTATTCCCATTCAGTAGCCATAGAACAAAACTTTCTATAACTTTTTATCTTCGTTCACTGCTCAGAATATCTTTGCTATTGAAATATCAGTTTCACTCTGTGGCAGAAGGACACTTCACTATCTGTATTCTACCTTAAGCTCTTATGGACTCTCTTGTCCCTTCTGGGTCTTACACCTAAGAACACTGTATAGATACCATTCTAACTACCTAAGCAAGAGCTAAGAATAGCTGTCAATGTTGATTATGTTCACTGCTAATGATCAATATTTTTTAAAATATTGCAAAATCAAAGTGCTATTTGGGAAAAAATGTATATTATAATCCATCTTGGAGGTCTGCAATATACATTAGTATACTAAAGACTAATAAAACTTAGAGGAACAAAAATCTAACTTTTTAAAATGAGTTTCACAATCATAATTGATACTTTTTATTATAATATCTACTCATTTCCTGCATAATTAGCTTTTCATATATTTTATAGAATATAATTTTATCTTTTTTCATTTTTCCTTTATCAAAAATAGTTTGTGTTTTCCAGTCTTCAGATAACTGGTAGAAAAGGTGTTAAGACAATTTATAATAAATGGTGGAAGGCAAGTCATGATTTAATATGGTCATTTTCCCATAGGTTTGAAGTTTACCAAGGCCTTCTAAAGAGGTCATGCCTTATACTCAGGTAGACAACACTACAGGGACAGGTCAAATGTGGCTCACTGCTTGTGTTTGCTAATAAACTTAATTAGAACATGGCTACATATTTTCTGTGGTTTCTTCAGTGCTACAATGATAGAGTTGAGTGGTTGTAACTGAAATCTTATACCCACAAAACTGAAAATATTTACAAATTTGCCATATGTAAAAACTTTGGCCTTAAATTATAGGGTGGAATTATAATAGTGATATGTGAGGTTCTGGAGCAGGATCACAGAGAAATTTTTTTTTCCTTATTAAAAATTATTTTTAGTAGCACAACTCAGCCTACACCAAGTAACAAGAGAAAATATTGTTGCTTTGGGCCAACAGCCACCCTCATATCTGCAAGACAAATACAAAACACAGAGCCATCTTCAGTTATAGGTATGCAATTCAAAGTCAAAGGAAAGCTATGTTTCCATACCGAAAATGTACAACCTGTTTTTATTTTGTTTGGGATCACAAGATCAACATATTTATTCATCTTTATTTCAAATTTCTTGCTAAACCTATCATACAAAATAAGACTCTGGTAACTTGTAAGCAATGGATCAATCTATGAGCAGGAAAAAAATGTGACCCTAAAGGGGTAAAGGATTAAAGCACGTCCTTTTATTGATCTGGGGGCACTGCAACACATTTAGCTACTCCACAGGCCTGTGCACCCTGTAGGCTGTTCATCAGAAGAACTGGGATAGTTGACAAGGATGAATTAGTGTGGACATTTCACTGCTGATGAGGTTGAAGAAGTAACTTAACTCTCATAGATGAAGGAGAGCACATTTATAAAGACACAGCTAAATTATTAAGGCTGAATTCCACACATTTCAAAACAGTTCTTTAAAAGTAATTGCTGTCATTAGTGTAGTAGTCTTTCAAAGAAATGGCAAGGCTGTTGATTTATATTCTTGCTTTTAAATTCCATCACCCATTTCCCTAAGGTAAAACGATTGGAGTGGCTTAAATCTCCAGAGAGAAACTACATTTACATTATTTATTACCTTAATTTTTTTCACTCTGTTAATTATTTTTTGAGGAATAAAGTGCAAATTTGGCTTCACATTAATGAAGGTAGTGATGAATTATTCTCAGTCTCATCTGAGAATAATAATAAATGTTAGAATAAAAATAAATGTTAGATATATAAAAATTGCCAGTTGTATAGGTTAACTTAATAAACATTTGCTAAGTATTTTTAGTAGAATTTATAATAAAAAAGTGGAGTGCTTTTTCCTAAAATTTGAAGGTTGTAGGTATCTACACAGGAAACAACAAAAATATTTACAAGACTAAATATTTTTAAAGGTTTTATTTATTTATTTCAGAGAGAGGGGAAGGGAGAGAAAAAGAGAGGGAGAGAAACATTGATATGAGAGAGAAATATCATTTGCCTGCCTCTTACACACCCTCAACCAGGGACCTGGCCTAAAATGCTGGTATGTGCCCTTACTGGACATCAAACCAGCAATCTTTCCATTCACAGGCCAGCGCTTAATCCACTGAGCCACACCAGCCAGGGCCAAAATTAAATTTTTGCTGAGCATTCAATTTTTCAAATTTATCACTTAAGCAGGTTACTACAAGGTTTTTCATGGCACCAAAAGAAAGGCAAATTAATTGTATTGTTTCTCTGTGTAATTTAAGTTCATATTTATAAAATTCAACAGCAATATTATAAATTCATATACTAAAATCATTAAACTTTTTGTTGATTTTTAAAAATTAAACACACAATAGAGTCACCAGATAAAGTGCAGAAAATCCAATTAAATTTCAATTGAAAATAAACAACACATAAATATTTAGGACAAATATGCCCCAATATTGCATGTGATATACTTATTCCAAAAAAGCAAAATAATTATCATCTAAAATTCAGCTTTATTTTGACTTTAAACAATATACACTTATTATCTTAAGGTCCTATGGGTTAGAAGTTCAACATGGGTTGAAGTCAAAGTGCTGTAAGGTTATGTTTCTTTCTGAAGGCTCTAGGGGAGAATCTTTCTCCTACTTTCCTCAGCTTCCACATCCCTTGGCTCATGGCCTCGTTCCTAGAACATAAATCCAGCTAAATTGCATCTGCTTAACCTTCCTTCTGAATTTATACCTTCACCGGACCACAACCACAAAAATATTTCTGCTTTTAAGAATCCATGAGATTAGCTTGGGCCCACACATATCATCCAAGAAAAATTCCCTATCCCTATGTTCTTAATCACCCCTGCACCGTCCCTCTTGCCATATAAGGTCCCATATTTACAGATTTCTTGGGATCTAGACTTGAACATTTTTGGGGAGGACCATTATTTTGCTTACAACAACGGTTTAGAAAAGACCTGGGCTATCCATGATGCTAGAAACACTGCTCTAGACCATTAGATTTTTCCTGCTGTAGTTGCACACGAGCAGCCTCTGGAAAGGAGAAATAAACTCCAGACCAACTGATTCAGTACCATTGTGGGGAGGGTTCAGCATCAGCATTCTCTACTTAAAGGCCCTCCAGCTGACCCCAGTGTGCAGTCTGGGAAAGGGTCGGCCACCTCTGGCCTACTGACCAAACATGGCTGTCCAACAAGGTATTTACTTTGTGTGTATTTGTTTGTCTTATTTTGCTTAAATTTTTATTATGATGATGTATTGAGATATAATTCATATACCTTAAAATTTACTCTCAAAGTGTTCAATTCAGTGGTTTTATAGTAGTCGCAAAGTTTGCAATCATTTCTATTAATTCCAGCACATTTTACCACTTCCAAAAGAAACTTTATTCCAGTTAGTACTCAGTACCTATGCTTCCTTTCCAATCAGTTCCTAGTAACCTATTCCAGACATTTCATGTAAATAAGATGATGCAATTTGCCTTTTTGTGTCTGTCTGGCTTCTTTTATTTAGCATAATGTTTTAAAGTTTAATCTATCCTGTACCGGGAGTTACTTCTTCATTTGTGTAGCAGAATGAAATTCAAATTTAACTGGGATTCTTATATTTTTCTTTGCTAAATTTGATAAGCCCACATACTAGTAGTGTACTGGAGTGTAAAAATAGATAGGTCTGATTTCTGTTAAGGAAGTAATTTTAGAATCTCCTCCTCATTTTTTTCTCTTTTTTTTTAACACTCAAGTAAGGCTCCTAGATGACTATCAGAGACTGCAAAGGCTTTTTATTTCACTCTTTCTAATAATAATGTTTCAGAGATATGTGGTCTGTCTCTGACCATCTGATTTTCTTTCATTCTTCAACAGAGATACAATATTGCTTACTCAGATTTTACTAATTGTCTCAATAATGGACTCTATTGCAAAAATAAAACCTTGGATATATATTGTATTCAGATGCTGTACCTTTTTTAATCTTTTAAAATACAAAATGATTATTCAATTTTATTTGTTTTAACATATTGGTATTTTTAGACTCCAATGTAGAAGGTAACAGATTTGGACTGTCCCAAATCTGGAACAATTTTTTTTATTGTGTTTATTATTGTTGTATTATAATTGTTTCATTTTCCTCCCATTGCTCTCCCCTGTCCCACTCTCCCTATCCCCTTTCCCACAGTCAATCTCCATCTTGTTGTCCATGTCCAACAAGGGTCCTTCATGCTAGCTCCTCAACTGAACCTTTCTCTGCTTTCTCCCTTCTCCCCCTGCTACCCCTGGTCACCATTATTCTGCTCCTTTTTTTTTTTTTTTTTTTTTCTGTATCTCTTGGAACAATTTTTTTTTTTAATTTTTTTAAAGGATAGGGGAAGACTGGTAAAAGGAGAGGGAGAGAAACACTGATGTGAGAGAGGAACATTGATCAGTTGCTTCTTGAACATACCCTGACCAGGGTGCAAACCCAAAACCCAGGCACGTGTCCTGACTGGGAATTGAACCATGACCATTTGCTTTGTAGGATGACACCCAACCAACTGTGCCACACCGATCAGAGCCAAACCTTGAAAAATTTAAACAGTGAAAGAATTAACCATAGTAAAAGTAAAATCAAAGTCCACACTGATTAAAAATAAATAAAGAGCCTGGATTTAAATTCTAATCCTTTACAATAAAGAAGCTAGTAGAAAATTTAAACCAGATACAGAAGATAACATTTTCCATTTCATCTAATGTGGAAATATCTTCTTTGCTTGTCTAAGGTTTTCTGATTGCTTTTCTGTCTCACCTACTTCCTAGCCCCCTGTAATCAGCAGTGGGAAGAAACTTCATCAAAGGATCTTAGTTATGAAATAGAGCCTCCATCTGCTGCTCAAAACTCAGATATTATCAAATAAGTATATATCCTGAACCTCTATGCTACTTTTAGGGTCCCAGTCCATTAGTGGTATCTATGAAATGTCTGTCACCAAGTGTATATGAGAATATTCTTATTCTATGTTGATAAGCCTTCTGCTAACTAACATCTCTGCTATAGATACTATCTGTAATATGTGCCTGATATAAACATGTGCCTGAAATAAAAATAAAGAATGGGAAATAGTGACTTATAAATTGTGCCACAGAGTAAAGAAATTACTCCCTGGGCAGAATGTGGATAATATTTGATTTTCTCTGGGAAGAAAAAAATTTCCTCTGTTAATACAGTTACCCATTATATCAACACCCATGCAAGCTACACCGGGTTTTTTGTTTGTTTGTTTGTTACTGTATCCAGCTTTATTAAAGATTCTTTTCATTAACAATCATGGTATTTCAGGCAGGGCATGGGCAGACAATCATTAACAGTAAACAACAATTTTTAAACTCCCTTCTTCAATAGATCACTAAAATCAGAAAGCTGCTATAAAACTCAATGAAGTCTTCATCTAATACTCTGAACAGATTGGGCCACTCTGCCTCCATTTTTCCCTTATAAAGACTTTTGTGATTATGTTGAGCCCACCAGATAATCCAGAATAACTTCCCCATTTCAGGTCTTATATCAGATCTGCAGAACTCCTTTTACCATGTTAGGTAACATATCTTTAAATTCAGTGATTAGAGTACTTGGGAACTCTAATCACTGAATAGAATAACTTCTGCCAACCACACCAATGAAACCCAAATCAAAGGTTTTCTCAAAGTAGACTAAAAAATAAATAAACAAACAAACAATAATATCATAGAATCCCTGGCTGGTGTGGCTTAGTGGATTGAGTGCTGGCCTATAAATGAAAGGGTTGCTGGTTTGATTCCCAGTCAGGGCACATGCCTGGGTTGTGGGCCAGGTCCCTTATTTGAAGTGTGTGAGAAGCAACCACACATTGATGTTTCTCTCCTTCTCCTTCTCCCTACCTTCCCCTCTGTCTAAAAATAAATTAATTAATTTGAAAATATATTATTGGAATAAACTCTATGCAAGTTACTATAGGACAAATTATAATTTTCTGTTCAGTTCTTTCACTTTTGTGAATGTTGACTTTTATAAAAAAAGAACAAGAAATAAAGTATATGAACTATAAATAAGCACACATAATTAACTTTTTATCTCTTTTTGGGATCATTTTAAAGTTTTCCTGGGTATGATGTTCTTTCATTGTTAAATTTCACAAGTCACTCTATCAGCATGTCCAAGAAGGACCTGAAATGGATGCTGGTACAAAAACTTATTCAGGAAATTAAAATGTCTCTGTCGGAACTTTTGAAATTCAGCTAGATACATGTCTACCATCCTTGTTCTGACCAATAGCAGAATTTTCTATACTCATATCATTCTCAGTTGATAAGAAGCAAGCTCATATATTTCACCATTAGAGAAGCTGCTACACATTTAAGGGTGAAAACAGCTTGTTTTGGTTACTGTTAGAGTCAGAATTATATCAATGTGACACTGTTGAGTTCATTGAAGTGAATGTTGCCTACAACATGCAGATGGTAGGTTCAGAACATTCTCATCTGAAGTGACAGAAATAGAGTTAAGAAATGAAAAAGTAGACTCTCAAAATAAATCACTGTATTAAGGCAGGAGCCCCAGAAGGCATCTCTCCTTGTGCTTCCTGTCAAAAATAAGAACAGCTATGCATTTTCAGATCAGACATATCAAGTATATAAGTTCAGTATTGTATCATTTTTCTCTCCCTTAACTAAAATGACTCTTTTCTAAAATAAATAAGGTCAGATGGAAATGGAGTGCAGTATCCGAGCTGCCACAGGACATCCTGACCATAAGGTCACCTGCATCGCTGATTCCTATTCACACTGCCCAACATAAAAGTAAAGTTATACTAGCTATTGGTGTCAGAAGATGATTTGAGTCATAGATAGCCCAATGTAAGAGAGATTGGCTATTTTCTCTTCAGCATTAAAATCGAGAAGCAGTCTCATTGCCTTGCATGCTGTAGAAGTTTCTGAGTTTTTCAGTTGGCTTTCATTTCAGCTATTTCATATTTCGCCTTTCTTTTTTGACAGTCTCCCTTTATACACTAAACAATCTGTGGATTTACTGCTTTCTAATTACTTAGCTTACATGTTCTCTCCTGATAGTCAAATGTTCAAGACATTCCATGATATTTCTCTGCATAATTTTCATTAGATATGAAACCAGACTAAAATTTGTGTTGCTTCACTTATATTAATTTTTTGTTGATAATAATTTGTTTTTAAAGATTTTATTTATTATTTTTGGAGAGAGGGGAAGGGAATAAGGCAGAGAGGGAGAAAAACATCAATGTATGGTTGTCTTTCACCTGCCTCCAGCTATAGAGCTGTCTGGAGACCTGGCTTGCAACCTGATTATGTGCCCTGGCTGGGAATTGAACCAGCAACCTTTGAGTTTGCAGACTGATGCCTATCCAATGAGCCACCAGCCAGGCCATGATAATAATTTTAACACTTTGATGGCTTATATGTTTAAATGTATTTATTAAATTTATCACCTCTTTTTAATTTTTAACTCAATTCAATTTAAAAAGGCACATGATATTATGCTTTAACCCAGAGATGTTACCATTAGTGCAATTTATTTGCTCTGGAATATGTGCAGATGGAGAATATAGAAGAAAATAGCCTTTGACCACAAATATGAATGCACATGAATAATATGTGAAATGTAAAATCCTTTCAAGGGTTTTGGACATCTAAAAGCTATGGAATTTGGGGCATGCCAGGCATTTTAATTTATGTGTCAAGAGGCTTCAAGGGTCCTGGCTGACACTTGGGTTTTCACAGCAATTAGTAATATTTAGCATTTACATTAACTTAGTGTCTGTAGTATTCATGTATTTGCTATTAATGCTGTTATTTCAGGAATGAGCATTTCTGTTTGATTACTCTTCCATGTCCTTGGTCACCTGTGTTTTCCCACACCTATTCTTCCTCCACAAATAGGAAAGGACTTGTCAAATGCTAATACCTAACCCAAATAAGCAATATAAAAATGAATAAGCTTTGATGAAGAGGGAAAGTTAAATGTGTCACAACTGTGGGCAGCACCATATCTTAAATGGAAAATAATAGTAGTCATCAAGGAACATAGTGCAAAGATATTTGTCCCACACAGTTTCAAAATTCACAATAGTATCTGTAAATATGCTTATGTTTAAGAATCCTGAAATATTGTCCTTTCCCTCAATGCTAAAATTATAATTTATGTTTATAAATTGGTGAGAAGTCAAAAAACTCAAGCAGATCATGACTAAATAAAGCCTATTCATCTAAAGAAGTCTTTTCTCCCATCTAGAGAGATTCCTCTCTTTGTATGTATGTTTGTACTGTATGTGTTTGCATTTCTCTGAACTCAAGTGCAACAAAAGTTATGCTGCTCACTTCTGTACCAAGTGCAGATGCCAGAATTTTCCAGATCCAAAAATTATTGGGATTTCATTTACTGAATCCATCAAAACAAAATCTCATGAGTTTCTAGTTTGTAGGTGTGCTTTGTTAACTTTTCTTGCATGTTGATTTGGGAAACAAACAAATTAAAAACCTACTGAGAAGGAACTGAACTGGCCAATTCAGAAAAGACAGAAAAACATTTTCAGGAAAAATGACATAGGGATAATCTATAATGCATATATTTGTATAACTAAAGCTGGAAGAGAGTTTCAGTAAAATTATCTGTTGCCCAGTGAGGTGTCATTTGACTTGTCATTGTCTCCACAGACAGATCTCAAAAAGAGGGCATTCTGTTCTTTCTATAATATTTTATCCAAGAATATCAGTCATACTTAGGTCTAACCTAAATAATGATTTAATTATTAAGCCAAATGCAGTATAGGTAATAGGGCCTCCCAAGCCTTTTTGTTTTTTATATCAAGCATTTTGTACACATGCCTATAGGACAGAAGTGCTAAGTTTGTAAAATGCAAAATAAATAATGAAAGAGAGCAGTGCTGGAGAATTTCAAGTTTAGAAATATAGTCAAGGAGCAAAAGAGGGATGCATGTAATACAACAACAATAAAATTAAAAGAAAAAAAAAAGAAATATAGTCAGAAGAATGTTATCTGAGGTATCAAATATGGTTTATAAGATAATTTTTATTTTATTTATTTATTTTTTTTTTACTTTTTTTTTTTTTAATATTTTATTTCATTATTTTTAGAAAGAGGGGAAGGGAGAGAGGCAGAGAGAGAGAGAGACATCAATGTATGGTTGCTTTTCACCTGCCTCCAGCCACAGACCTGACTGAAGACCTGGTTTGCAACCTTGTTATGTGCCCTGGCTGGGGAATCGAACCTGCGACCTTTGGGTTCGCAGGCCAGCGCCTTAACCACTGTGCTACCAGCCAGGGCTGATAATTTTTAAATAGCATATTAAAATCATTATATGTTGGCCTATTTGAAACATCTCTATGCTGGCCACAGTGCTCTCTACATACATTCTCTCATTAATTCCTTCAACCACCCCATGAGTGCATACGTTAGTAGATATTTCATATGTGTTAAAACTGAGACATAATACTGTTATAAGTTTACCCCCAAACTATACCAGTGGCCAACACACATGTTAGAGTCACTGTGGCATACTGAATTGGAATAAAAAAGAAAAGCAAAAGCAAATACTAAGGTGGACTAAAAATCACCAAAAACTAGCCTTACCATCACCTTCTCCAGTTATTGTTTGTATAGGTAGTGGAGAAAAATTGCTTGAAGTCCAGTGTTAAAATTATATAGACTTGGCTAAATTTTTTTCTGGATTAGACTATAATCCTGGAATAATAGGATATGAAAAGAATAAATATTTAATTTAGACCTTTTCCTTTTATTGGCTGAAATAGAAAGGAAATGACTTCCATTCTAAGAAATTTTCAAAACATCCAAATATAATAATTAGAAGAAAAATAATAAGAAGACTTTGAAATAAGTATGAGAATATTCCATCACATAACAGTATTTTCCCAGAATAATAGTTACTTTATAAGTAATTATTGACTGATTAGTGACAAATACTATATTATATTTTTACTTTATTACATGTGGCTATCACATATGTTTCATATAAGGTTGTAACCTAAAACTCTTAGGGCCCTGGGTTCTATAAAGTGAAGATAATAAATTTATTACACAGCTAGTTGAGAGAATTACGAGTTTCAACAAAGTTCTTAGAACAGCACCTGACATTCAGCAAATATTGAATAACTATTGCTATTATATCATGTGTGCCCTAAATCAAGTAAAATTTACACTATTCCATCACATAATCTTTACAGAAAATATTTTAAATAGTTGAAGAACCGTATATCCTGAATATACTTTTCTCAATAAAGAAGTAGAATATATTTCTTTTTCTTTATCAAGCTGATGAAGATGAGAAAAAGAAGGCAAGAGAGGAGAAACTATTGTTTATAAATTGGTCTTAGTAATCACAAAACTTTAGAGCATAATCTATTTTAAAATGTTTTATGATTATTTTATTTGTTTATAATTTTCTACTTTAACATTTACATATTCTATTTACTGTTAAATATTAAAAATATTTCAGGCTATCTGCTTCTTCTTTAACAACTACTTCATAATTTTAGCTTTTAATAATTTTTGATTCTAATAATTTACCTATAAACCATTTTGTGTTTACTATATACACAATTATATCATCTGCTATTATGAGTTATTTTTCTTTTTTAAAAAACTTGTTCTATTTTTTAAATTGACTTTATTGAGGTGACAATGGTTTACAAAATAATACAGGTTTCAAGATTACAAGTCAATAATGCACCATCTGGATACTGCATTTTGCACCTATGGCTTCAAGCAAAGTCTCTTTCCATCCCCTTTTTCCCCTTCCTTGCCCACCTCCACTTCTCTTCCCCCTTTTTTCTGGCCATAACTACAGTGTTGTGTCTATATGTTGTATAATTGATGAGTTTATTTCTCTTAATACTTGATGAAGTTTCTTTTTAACTAACTTCAAACTCTTTTAGAAGTAAGCAAGTAATACTTTATGCAATGACTTATTAAAATATGAAATATTTTGATCAACTTATCAGGCAAATTTAGAATATATTTATTCTATATTCCATTCCATGTAGGGCAACTTTTGGAATGCATACTTTTGCCTGATTCATTGGGATTGTGACAGCACATTTTAACAAGCAAACTCTATTTACTGGTTTATTAAAACATTGGGATGAAGCTCTGCTAGTGATTGAGACCAAAAATGTGTTATAGATATATATGCAAACTGATTATGCACACATGTATATGAAGGCATAATGTATGTAAATGACATTTTAAACACTTTTCTAGTTTCAATGGATTTTAGTTAACCTCTCTTGAATTCTTGGAGATGTTCTCAAGAAAGCTCATCCATCATTTGGCAAGTGACTATTTTAGGAGCACTATAATTCTTGTTTTGAAATATATATGTTTTCACCAGTGTTATTATAAAACAAATAGTACACATACCTCTATCATATTCAGGATCAAAGACCCACTTCTAATTAAACATATATAAATAAACCATTAACAATTAAATTACACATGAGTATAGATGCAGGAAAATAAAAACAACAACACACACACAGAAAATACATCACTAGGAATGTGGGTACCAGTAGGCCTTACTCATAGACACCAGAAAGTATTATAACATCAGGTTTGCAGTTATGAGTATCCACCTTTCCAACACTTTCACTTTTATAGTTTAACACTGTTCTCACTACATTCTATGTGTTGCTACATCAAACATTTTTCTAACCAAGTTTATGCTAAAATGGAAATAAAATTACATTCAAGCAATTGTTTAAAGTCACAACTCTTTTTTCAGAAATGGTAAAGGTCACTGCCCAGGTGTAGTTTTAATTTCATGTTAATTATCTCAGAAAGCTTTCATTTTGGGAACATTTCATTTGCTTGCCAAATTCTATCTGTTGCTCCTTGATTGAACATCAGTATTTATTTTATCCAGTAATTTCCTCTCTCCTTTCTGATGTTATTTGAGGCTCTCTTTATTTCTTAGCCTAAATAATTTTTTTTTGTGAATTTTGTTTATCTTCTTTACAAAACAGTTCTTTGGTGGCATAGTGGATAGGTGCCAGCCTGCAAACCCAGAAGTTGCTGATTCGATTCCCAGCCAGGGCACATAGCCAGGTTGCAAGCCAGGTCTCCAGCCAGATCTAGCTGGAGGCAGGTGAAAGACAACTATACACTGTCTTCTCTCTCCCTCTCTGCCTCTCTCCCTTCCCCTATCTCTGGAAATAATAAAATTTTAGATAAAAAAACTAATTAATAAAATTAAAAAGCAGTTCTTATTTTAGTCTACCTTTTATATTGCTTTTCTAATCCTTATTTCATTATATTTCTTCTCTTTTTAAATTTTATTTCTTACTCAAACTTTGGGCTTAGTTTGTTCTTTTTTTTTTCCCTAATACTTTGAGGTATGAATTTAGGCTGTTGAGTCAAGATCTTCCTTTTTTTTTTTTTTTTGAAATACAGGCATTCATTGCTGCAAACTTTCTCTAAGAACAGCTTTTGCAGCATCCAATAGGTTTAGGTATGTTGTGTTTATGTTTTCATTTGTTTTGAAATATTTTAAAATCTATTTTGATTTCTTCTTTGACCCATTAGTTCTTTAGGAGTGTGTGGTAATGTTTGTAAATTTTTCAACTTTCTTCCCATTGACTTCCAGTTTTATATTGTTGTTGTCAGAAAAGATGGTGTAATTTCAGTATTCTTAAATTTGCCAAGATTTGTTTTGTGTCTTATTATGTAATTTATCCTGGAGAATGCCCCACGTGGGCTTCAAAAGACTGTGCATTCTTATGCTGTAGGAAGGAATGTTTTATTAAGTATGTTAGGTCCATTTTTTATAAAATATGGGTCAAGTGTAATATTTTCTTGTTTATTTTATGTCTGGGTGAGCTACCTGTTGCTGAAAATAAGGTATGGCAGTCAACCTTTATTGCATTATTTTCTATTTCATGCTTCAGATCTTTTAATATATACTTAAAACTTAGGTGTTCAAATATTGGATGCATATGTTTTTTATTGTTACATATTCTTGATGAGTTGACCCCTTTATCTTTATATAATGATCATCTTCTTTTCTACTTTTTGGCTGAAAAAAAACCAAAACTTTGTCTTTGATATATAAACCTAATAAAATATTTCAATGTTAGTACAGTTAACTCCATTCACTTTTGCTTTCCATTTGCATTGAACATCTTTTTCTATTTCTGAAGTGGGATTCTTTGTTTTTCAGCCCAGAGGTACTAACAGTAACTGGTAAGGAGAAAACCCAGTAGCCGGTAACCAAACAGGACACCTGGTTCACCCTGTCTTGAGAAAAATGAGCTACTGGCCTGGAGAAAATGACGTCTGACAGTCCAAATGGTGGAGAAGCTCAGGCTAAGGGGATCAGAGGAGACAGTCTGTACATCTCCGGTCCTGTCCAATACAGCTGAGACCATCCACCCTTCAACCCACTACTAGGGGCAGAGTGGGGTGCAAGGCAGGGGGACCAGCCCAGTTACTTTCATCTGGTCTGTAAAATCCTCCTCTCTCTGCTCCCAAAACAAGGCACAGAAAGAAACAAAATGATGTATCTAGACAAACTTGATGTTAAATTCAGCAATTAAATATGCACATCAAGGACCAACACGGATAAATCTCAATAACTAGTCTGAGCGAGAAAACAAGTAGCATAAAGTCAAATACAGTCTTATGCGGGTTCTTAAGAGTTCTTACCATCCAGCAGTGCAGTATACTGTCTAAATAGATACACATATACACAGTGAAAGTGTAAAACACTTAGTGCAGACAGTGGGGGTCAGGGGGAGGTGGGGCCAGGAGAGACAACAGAGATCATGGCTTTCACCCAGTGAAAATACAAGCCTGCCACCTTGCACATTCCCCAACTAGGGACCAAACCCACAACCCAGGCAAGTGCCCTGGCTGGAAATCAAACCCTGGACCTTTCAGTTTAAGTACAATGCTCCCGCTTACTGAGCCACACCAGCCAGGGTTCTTGTATTTTGTTTTAAGGTTTTAGTCCATATTGCTGTCTTTGCTGTGTGTCCTTGACCTACCTCAGTAGGGTTTCTAAGAAACATTTAAAACTAATAGTGAGTTATTGTTTAAAGGTCTCATAGCTCTCACGTCATTTTATAATCACTAGAGTGGGAGGAATAGAATGCATAAAGCCTACAGCAGAGCGGAAGAGACTCACTTGAGGCACTTTTATTTTCATGGTTGACCTTCTCAGTCAGTTAGCTGGGATCTCAATCAGTCAGCTGGGATAGAGAGGCACATCCTTTTGAATTGCCAGGCAAGCATTCATTAAATATATTGTATTTGAAAAAAGATACAAAAGTGGGGTTGGGTAAGTAAACATAGAAGAAGAAAATGCCTGAACATGCTCCATTATCTACTCAATAGGCTTTTAGGAAAGTTTTATAACTTTTCCAAACTTATCTTTTATACCAGTTTATATGTATACCTGCCTTATAGGACTATGAGTATATTTTCCCCTCCTTATCTTTCCTCCAGTAGGTCCTCAGTAAATGTTCAGAAAATAAAATGTTCAGAGAACTACTATAAGTAGTTTGCATAATTACTGAGTGATCTGCAACCCCAATTCTCTCTGTCATTCTCTGATGCAAAGATGTATAACATCAAAGAAAAGGACCTGTATTTGTAAACACTTAGGGAGGTTTTTAACTATCTTATTCTAAATGAGTGAAACATTATTTTTACATGTTTACTTATATTTCTTCCTCTTCTTTTTACTTGTTTTTCCTTTCCATCATTAAAAGAATTCATATACTGGTTTTACTGCAGGAAGTTTGTGGGAGTGAGGGGTAAGCTTTGTGCAATATCTGATCTTCGTTGTGAAGGAATACTATGTGAAAATAATTCTTTGCAAATATAATATGACTTTATAAATATTTTAAGTCAGAAAATTTTCTAAAAAGTGAAATTTGCCTTTTCCAAGTGAACTCTGACAATGGACTCATAAAATTAGCATGAATGCATTAAAGCTTTGATGATATTTGAAACTGTTATCCATTCTGAAAAACACTGGCTTTGTTTTATCTTTTCAATAATAAATATCCTTTAGCCAAAAGCTTTGAAGGAAAACAAATCCTAAATGTGGGTCTTGCGAAAGATCTTTTCCTGAAAACCCTAAAATTTTAGGTGAAAATTAAAACAATAAATCATACTATGACAAGAAATAATGTGAAACAGATACTTTTAGACTCTGGAAATGGATTGAGCACTTGGGATCTTTGGTTCTAAATCTAAATCTTTGTTCTATACCTAGAAATTCAGCAAAATAATCCTGGGACTAAACTGTCAAAGAAACAACAATCTGAAATTGTTTTTATTTTAATCCCATAGTTGGTTAGTTTACTTTTTTCCTCTTTACAATGTAACAATGTTAGTTTAATTAAATGAATATGTAGGTCTAATCTTAATTATATTAACTACAGAAATCATTCCTTCCCAGAAATAAACTAATTAACTTCATAGTAACTATTCAGGAAACTACTCCTCTCTTTTTCTACATGATTTCGTCTGAGAACTTTTTAGTTTTGATGCAAAAAGCATTAAAAGTCTATGACAGCTTCTCACATAAGAGCAAATTTCACCTTAACTGGCTGCAAGTTTGCAAGTTCAGAATCAATCCTTTAATCATTCCTTTTCTTCTTCCTTCCTATCTCGTTTTTTTCCCTCCCATTTTCCCCTTTCTTTCCTCAGAGACAGCATCAAGTTACAGATGAATGTTTGACTTTTTACAAAAATTATACATAATTTCAAGTTCAGGGTCTACTGTTTTCTACCTGTAATTATTGGAATGCCTTTTTTGTTCTACACAGTCCCCAATTATCTCATCTATAAAATGGAGCTAATAAAACTTAAATAATAAAATGATTAATGCAATTAAATTAGTGAATAAATTTAAGGTACTTGACATATATACAGCACTCAGTAAATAAATGCAACACATGATTTTAAAAGACTATTTCTCTTTTGCTTTATATGTTGCCCCCTTCCACCTTTTCTTCCTGACCTAATACATCAGTCTAGGCACTGCTAACTTCTGTATTGGCACAGTGAAAGGAAACTCATTTCTACATTCAAGTAGCTTACAATCTTTTAGAGAAGATAAGGCAACAAAGACAACAACAATGAAAGAATCCCAAAACCAAGGTTGAATGAGGTCAATTGAAAGTGGTCAGCTCTTAAAAAGACTTTTAAACAAATACTTATTCCAGAAAAAGGACTATATGAGCTATATGCAGTTTAGAGAAAGGTATACTGTTGCTATAGAATGACCAACTGTTCCCATATCTGTTCTCTTCCATAACATGAGTAATAGTTAATGTTTTCTGGGTATTTGATCAATCTTATACCTATGTGGAGCAGCTTCACAAACAAACTAATTAAACTACTTCCTTGAAATTGCATGTGTTTCAAGATGTTCTTTACATAATTCCTCTCCTTTGTGATAAAGTATCTCAGTTTATTGGACATTCTGGATATATTGTGCCTTAAGTCTGTTGCTAACTCCAGTTGAGTCCAATTCGATAATGCTGATCTCTTGTATAATTACCCAAAGTATAATGCTGCCAAAGACAACTTCCAACCATTGTGGAATAGGAGTCAGTGGGTAAATGCCACAGCCTCCACTTTCTGGGTGGGTGTTTGGGACAATTCTGAGATGTGTGCTATTAGGCTTCTTGGAGTCCTAAGTCCCATCTCTGGATTGTTTTCTCTTATCCATTATTTATACATCCTTCATATCTCCCAAATAAAATACTTGTACCCAAGTCCTTTTTTTTTAGGACCTGATTATGGGAAAATTTAATGTCAGACATGTTCCAACAGTATTTGGTAAGAGAAGTCACCCAATTAATGGTGCTGTCATCATCATTAATAAATTGATAATATAGCTCAGTACATTATAAGTTAATAAATAATTTCATGTCACTCCTTATAATAATGGTTAATTATTTAGCCCTTAATTCATAACAGGTACAGTTTTTAAAGACTTTAAGGTATTGACTTATTTAATCCTAACTACTACAATATAAAGAGTCTATTTTCATTACCCATTTTAAAGATAAGGAAATTGAGAAATGCAGGCCTCAACAAAATTGATCAAAGTCACAGAGCAACATGAGCTAGAGTTAGGTTTCAAATCCAAATAGCCATCCCAGGTACCATCACACTTAACTATTGCAGGTAAGGTGACTCAGTCAGTCATCATCATTGTCATCATCATGATGGAGATAAAATTAATGAGCATTTTGTGTTTTTAGTATGTTGCCTTTATTTGGAAGGGACTAGTCTATAAGAGAAAAATATCTAAATCATGTGGTCATCCTTTTGCATGAAGGTTGCAATATGCATTTTGGTCAGTTTTTCTTCTTTGCATTAAACTACAGGGCTATTCTTCTAATATGTTTGTAACATCACCTGATATCAAGAAGGAATCCAGAAGAATATTAGGAAGATTTTCTTAACTGAAACAGATATGATCACTGGAATAAATTGCAAAATTAGTTTTGTTATCTCCAGCCTTTATAATTTAAACTTGAATACACAATATTTGTTTCTATTATTTAGAGCACCCTCTTTCTGACCAATAGTTGCTCATCTTTATGCTTAGGAATTGTAAAAAAAAATGATTGATTGACTGATGTGCCCACATCTGACAACATGTATCCTAATACGTATAGGAAAGAATTGCAATTGTTATAGATTTCTTGGCAACTCACTCTAGGCAACTTTTGTGTTCTCAAAAGCCAATTTACAAAATTCGCATTGGCAATGATGATGATTAACTACTCTATCAAGTATTAGCTCTTAGGGTTTCTTCTCATAGTTTAGTTCCCTAATACATTTCAAATATGCTTGACCTTTCAGAGTAAGGGAATAAAACATGGTGAATTTCTACAATTTAGTTTGGAAAAGAATACATGTTTTCTCTGGGTGAGGCTCCTTATTGATCGGCATCAGGCCAAAGTCCACCTTGAGAGGGTTATCACAGAATTCCCTGGGTATTCTACCTTCTTCATTATAGCAAAACCAAAATGTAATGGGTAGAAATAAAGCACTGCTTGATATTCAGAGACTTAAACTCCAGAGGTGAACTTACAGGTCTGTAAAAAAGCAACCCTCTTACTTCCCAACTGGCTACCTATGTACAAGACCAGATAAGGAGACTCCCTGTTGGGTCAGCCATAAGACTTCTGCTCTATTTAAAAAAAGATTTAAAAAAATAATCAGCTCAATAAGAATGAAAAGCCAAATGAGACTATGAGCCAAACACGTTGATCTCATAACTAAAAATAAATCTGTTCAAACAGATTTAGCATCCCAAATTTGAATCTAGGGCAAATGATATATTTTAATGTTAGTAATTTAAAAACTGTTCATCTACTATCATAATAGCCTTGCAACTTAAGAGGCAAGCTTATCCTAGGATTCTGAATATTTTGTTCTCTACAAAGCCTTTGGCAGTGCATGTGGTATAATTACAGAATAATATTTGAGGTGAAAATAGTTAGAATTCATTTCATGTTATCTCATGGTTATTACAACTCTGGGCAGACTATTTACAGGGAAAATGCTTTTATACCTACAAAGATGAGCATGAAATTACCTACCATACACTGAGATATCCATGATTAATGAGATATGTTATTTATTTTAATAATTCAAAGTACAACTGTGAATATTTATTTTTCCCTAGAGACTATCACTACATTATTGTTTAATTTTTTCATTGAATCATACTGAGGAGAAGCAATGGCTATTGTTATTTATAAGCATTATTTATAACCATTTAACACACTTTCTTGCATCAATTTCAATTTACTTTAATTGGGAGCCTGAAGGTGCAATAAAGATAACTTTAGAAAGAAATACATCTTATTAAAATTATCTGAGGAAAACATCTGCTTATGATGTACTTTGGGAAAAGACAATATACATTCAATGGAGTAAATAATTATCCAGTAATAATCTAGACTATTGACAATAAATGCCAGGTATGCAGTATATTATGAGATGAATGAATCAGTTCTGCCCTATAATATGATAAAGTTAGGGAGACCTCTCAAGTAAAGTCTAAGTGCAGTTTAGATATTCCTCCTATAATTCATAGTTATGCCATTCAGACTATGCATCATTCATGACCACCATCCTCACTAGTTTTAGTGAGCCTATAACTCTGACTTGAACTTCACAAGCATTTCTGTTTTTTTTGTTTTCCTCCCTTAGGAGGGACAGGATGGCTAGAGCAGAGGGTTTTCCTTTTCCTCAGCTAAACTGAGGGTTCAGATGACATCCCAGTACAGAAGGCTTTGGCTAACTAGTCCCCTGAGGGCAGACCTTTTTAAGAACAGTTCTTTGATCTATTTTCCTCTCCCCTTGTTGGAAGCCTAAGGAGATTCTGCTCTGATATTTACTGTGGGAATCTAGTTGAGCTCCTGGAGGTACGTCTCACAATATTGTGCCTCACTATTCCCATAACTGGGCCCTATGGAGTTGTTAACACTCACATTTGTTCACACCAGCAAGTCATCAGTTACACAATTCAGGCTTTCCAACCCAGCACTAGTTCTCTAGTGGTTTCCACCTTGGAGTCTGCTCTGGGGAGCCACAACTCCCTGTGTTCATCCATCTCTCCCTTTCCTTACTGATCCCAAAAGGCTTGTTAAATCTTCAGTCTGTTCAGCATTTTACCTGTCGTTAGTATGAAGTAGTGACTTTCACTCTTTTTACATCTGGAACCAGAAGCTAATTACACACCAGTTTTAACTCTCTTGTTCTGGAAGTTATACATGCCATTTTTGTTCACAGCCTGTCCTCTAGAGCGAGTCGTATAGCTTCGGTGCACATGACAGCAGCATTGAGAAATCAGAAAACTATTTAAAATCAGGAAAATATTTTTAACATCTGTTGAGATAAAATTGTGGAATGTATTGAACATCAAGATGAGAATTGATTTTTATTTTTAAGGGAATTAAAAACCATTAATTATTCTGAGTCCAAAATATTAAATAACACAGAAGACATTCTAAATTCTAAATTCCTGTGTGTGTCTCAGGGGAAAAAGAATAACACATCAGGCAGTCAGGGGTTGTTTATTAGATAAGATGACTGTTCCATGTTTCTGGATCTTTCACTTATGTGTATAAAGTCAAATGAATAAATTACTTAATGTTGCCAAACCATGTAAGGGCAGGTCCTAAAATAGAAGCTATTGTCATCAAGCTGGTCCTGCTCAGGGTGACGAGTCATGATTTTCCCTGCATATCTAATTGTATATGTCAACCCAAGCTGTCATAACAAAATACTTTAGATAGGTGTTTGAATGACAGATTTGTTTCTCCCCATTTTTAGAGATCAAATGAAGTCCAACATCAGCCTTCCTCCATGGTCAGATTCTGGTAAAGGCTTTCTTCCTCACTTATTGAAAGCCACCTTCTCACCCTGTCCTCACATGGAGATGAGAGACACCAAACACCCTAGTTTTTCTTACAAGGAAGTTATTCCCATCCTAAGGACCACATCCTGATATCCTCATCTAAATCACCTACCAAAGGCCCCATCTCCAAATGGCATTACATCAGGAGTTAAGGCCTCAACATCTAAAGTTGAAGTGGACACAATCCAATTTACAGCATAAATGAACCAAAAGTGAAAATTGGTCTTTAACACTGGGAAAAATATTACCGTATTTTATCTTTGTCCCATGTGGGAGGGCATCTCACTTTCCAGTCATTTGTCAAATTATTAATCATCTTGGAAATGCATATTATATGAGACCCCATCTTCTAAATTAATCCTTTTATTGAGGTTTACAACTGATTTCTCCCACTTATGAAGCTTTTTGTTGTTATTAGTGTAGTTAAAATTAATATTATGCATAATTGTCTTCTAATTGGTTTATTAACAGGGTTGTAAATGAAGTTGCATTTACAAATGATTGCCAATGCATTTACATAGTATAATTATTTTCTCGTTAATATTATACTGTACATGTGCAGAATGTAGAGTAAATCAGCTGCAAAACTCTGTGTATTATTCTTCATAATACCAGAACCTAGACTGAGGATTATTTATAGTCTCTATTAAAGTGATAGAGTAGTAAAATATGCATGAATAGTAAACAATCAGTTAATAAGAGGGTACTATAGGTGGAGAGATGCAACTTGCTGTATATTTTATAATAATTGACTACTCTCCTAGACAGGTGTATTATTTTTGAAAGTAGCATAAAATATAACTTAGTTACTTGATATTATTATAGAATTCCAGATTCTTCTGGAAACCTGGATCTTTGACTTTAGAGTTTTCCTCTTAACTCTGCAGAAAATATATCCTGGAGAAAATGTATCAACTCTATAGAAATATCAATTATTGGAAAAAGAGAAAAAAGAAATAGGAAAAATCTGGACGACTTTAACCTTGGAAAAAGCAAGAGAAAAAAAAAAGACCTTGGTAAAGAATCTTTGATCTTTGATAAAAAAATATAAAATAGGCTAATTATGTAAATGTTAGGTTGAGAAAGTGGAGTGGAGGTAAAGGGATCAAGTCAACAGAAGCTAGTTCTCAGACAAAATGAAACAGAAGTAAAGACAGCAGTATGTTTTTAGTTTTAGGGTGAACTAACTTTCTAATGTTTTACATTTAACTAATTTTTCAAAGGTAACCAAAAGTATAATATTTCTATAACTCTGTATTGGACCCAGTGTAGCTAGTGAGAAGCTTACCCCCAAGCTTAGAAACAAGAATCATATTTTGAAGAGAGTGACCATTTTGTCTTCTTTATATTATAGGATTCAATAACTAATTTTTTTTTTTTAAAGATTTTATTTCATTATTTTTAGAAAGAGGGGGAGGAAGGGAGAGAGACAGAGAGAGAGAGAGACATCAACGTATGGCTGCGTTTCACCTGCCTCCAGCCACAGACCTGACTGGAGACCTGGTTTGCAACCTGATTATGTGCCCTGGCTGGAGAATCGAACCTGCGATCTTTGGGTTCGCAGGCCGGCACCTTAATCACTGTGCTACCAGCCAGGGCAATAACTAAGTTTTTACTAACAAATATCTGTAGGAATATCTGCCCTCTGATCACTGTGTTCTTCCTTGAGATTCACAGAGCAACAGAAATCCAAGTTGAATAGCAGAGAAAACCCCTTTGCTTACCTTGCTGCCTTCACAGAAATAAGCAAAGTCAACAATCAGAGTTATCAGGGTAAGGCAGGGACGATTTTAAACTAGACTTTATACCTTAGCCTTTGTGTCTTGCTCTAGACACAAAGAGGAAATATCCTGTTTTGTTGGGTGAATCAAGAAATCCCTAGCCCTGACTGGTAGCACAACATATACGGCACCAACCTGTGAACCCAAAGGTCACTGGTTCGATTCCCAGACAGGGCACATAACCAGGTTGCAAGCCAGGTCTCCAGCCAGGTCTATAGCTGGAGGCAGGTGAAAGGCAACCATACATTGATGTGTCTCTCCCTCTCTGCCTCCCTCCCTTCCCCTCTCTCCAAAAATAATAAATAAAATCTTTAAACAAAAAAAAAAAAGAAATTTCTTAAGTGAAACATATAGTACATCCTGTTCAGAATAATAGATAATCCTCACCATGGTTTAGGTCGCATGACGTGACCTGTCTGCTTACCTTCCACCCCAGCCTTATCTCTTGCTTTCCCCATTACTATCTGCTTCAGTTCCTGGTGGCTTTTGACTTTGGCTAGTTAGAATTTCCATGTGTTTTGGTTGTGCTGTGACTACTATTTTTCAATGCCTATGGTAATTTTATAAATGAAAGTGAGAATTAAAATGGCCCCATTTTTAATTTTTTGAAGTAACTCTACTGCTTTCCTCAGTGGCTACAATCTGCCTTATGACCCAGCAATCCCACTTCTGGGGATGTTTTCGAAGAAAGCTGAGCCACTGATCTGAGAGAATATATGAACCCCTATATTTATTGCAACATTATTCACAATAGCCAAGATTTGGAAGGAAAGTGCCCATCAGTAGGTGAGTGGATAAAAAAACTCTATGATACATTTACACAATGAAATACCACTCAGCCATAAAAAAGAAGGAAATATTACCTTTTGCAACAGCATAAATGGACCTGGAGAGTATTATGCTATGTGAAATAATTCCATCAGAGAAAGACAATTACCATATAATTAATTTTACTTACATGTGAAATTTAATGAACTAAATAAACTAACAAGCAGAGTAGAAACAGACTAATAGATACAGAGAACAGACTGACAGAGGGGAGTTAGTTTGTTTGGGGAGTTAGGTGAAAAAGGTGAAGGGATTCAGCAAAGGAAAAAAAAAAAAAACACATAGATACTGACAACAGTATGGTGGTTACCAGAAGGAAAAGGGGTGAGGGGAGGTAAGTAAAGAAGGGGAAAATGGTGATGAAAGGAGGCCTGACTTGGGGTTCTGAACACACAATACAATATATAGATTATGTATTATAGAATTGTGTACCTGAAAACTATATAATTTTATTAACTATTGTCACCATAGTAAGTTCAATAAAAATAAAAAGATAAACTAAAATGAAATGGCCTCCAAAATACCTTACTAGGTCAATTACTGTTTAAAAAATAGGGGCTCTTATGTTTGTGATCTTTATTAGGAGTTTCTGAAAACCAATTATTTACTTATTACTATGGTAACTACCAACATTTCATGTACATTAAATGCTGAACAAATGAATTACCTTGTTTACAAAGTTGGCAGGTATCTGCTTCTCTCTTTGCCCCACTGTATGTTTCAAAGATCTAAGAAGTCACCAGAAATTTCTCTGGTTCCAGGACTACAGTTCTGACTATATTTCTTCTAGGGCCTTTTTTTTTTTTTTTTCCAATAAATTTCTCCTAAATCTCTGTGGTGCATTATTTGTTGAGCTTTTATTAAATGTTGTCAGCCATCCTCTTGGTAGTTATAAAGATTTGGAAGGAAGAGCTCTTTTTGTACTGTGGACAAACAAAGGGGCTAGTCTGAAGACATGTAATCTCCGTGAACATGTGAGTAGAGTTCAGGTCATTTCATTCAATGTGAGTTCACGAAAGAGAATTGAACTGGACATTCAGATAAAAAGGAAAATATAAACAGGGCCTTTGAGATGAATTTCAGAAACTACTGAATACATCAGAGATACACAGAGTTCCAAATGGAAATCTAGAATAATGAAGTGAGAAACTAGCAATCCTGGTTGTAGCAACTGTCACTATATATCAGTGGTTCCCATATGAAGGGGCTGAATGAAAATTCCCTGAAGACTTTTTAAAATCAAATGCCACGGTCACCCGTAGTAAGGACAAATCAGAACCTGTATGCTAACTGTAACAACTGGGATATATCAAGTCTTGTTTCTATTTGTTTCTTATTCTTCTTTGGGCTATATCTTCTGTTTCCTTTCATGTCTATTAATCATTTTTATGTTGAACGTTATGAAGGACACATTGTAAAAGGCCTAGTTATTGTCCTCTGAATAATTTTGATTTTTATTCTTACAAATTATTGGTTGAACATCTGAAATATAAGAGGCTTAAATTTATACCTAAGTAGGATTGACATGTTTAGATTAGTTTTCCCTTTGTTCAAGGTTTATACCTAATGGGGCATCCCTTCTAGATATTTACTTACTTTGTCCTTCTTAATTGGACATAAGATGGTGATGATATCTGCTCAGATCATTCACAAAACCATTATCCATTAGAGAAATGCAAATCAAAACCACATTGAGATACCACTTCACACACACTAGGACTGCAATTAATTAATTAAAATATTAAAAAACAGAAAATAATTATTGATGAGAATGTGAAAGAACTGTTGTCTTCATACATTGCCCATGGTAAAATTACTGAGCCATTGTAGAGAATATTTTCAAGGTTTCTAGTTTAGTCCATTTGGGCCACTATTAACAAAACTACCATAAACTGGATGGCTTATATACAAGGAATACTTTTTTCCCTTGTTCTTGGGGTTTGGAGTCCCCATTCAAGGCACTGGCAGATTTAGTGTTTGACAAAGACCAGACTTCACATGGGAGAAAGTGTTTATTTAGTTCTTATGAATTAGGCACCTTCCTAATACCATCTCTTTGGAGATTAGGTTTCAACGAACAACTTTTGGGGAGACACATTCAGCTGATAGCAGTTCCTACAAGTCAAAGATAATCTTAGGATATAACCCAATAATTCTGCTCCTCATATACTGAAAAGAACTGTAAACAGCTCATTAGTGGATGAATGGATAAAAAACTGTGGTGCATTTACACAATGGAATACTACATACCAGAAAGAAGGAACTCCTACCATTTGTGACAGCATGGATAGAACTGGATAATTTTAAGCTCAGAGAAATAAGACAGGTGGTAGAAGACAAATACATATGCTCTCATCCAATACAGGAAACTAACAAACAAAACAAACAGATGAGCAAAATGGAACCAGAGACATGGAAACAAGACTGACAGTGACCAGAGGGATGTGAGGAATGGGGGAGAAAGAAGGGGAAGGGTTTAGTCAAGGAGCTAGTATGGATGCCATGGACATGGACAACATGTGGGGATTGACTGTGGGAGAGGTGATGGGGAGGGTGGAGCAGGGGATAGCAATGGGGGGGGTGAAATAATTGTAATACAACAATTATAAATTAATATAAAAATATATCCTTGTACACAAGTGGTCAATAAAACACTACCACAGACAAAAGACAGAAATAACCCACGTCCATCATCAAACCAATGAATACATTGTGGTATATAAATACAAAGCAATATTATACTGTATGAAGTGCTATTGCATACAACATGTGTAATCCCAGTAAACATTAGGCAAATTTAAATGATCCAGTTAAATAGTTCATATTTTATATGATATAATTTATATGAAATCTCTAGAACAGATAAATTCAGAGAGACAGAAATGAGCTTAGTGACTGCCAGGAGCAGTGAAATTTGAAAAGTGTTAGTAACTGCTTAATATAGTACAGTGTTTTATTTTAAAGTGATAAAAATGTGTTGGATCTATATAAAGGTATTGTTATACCACATTGTGAATAGACGAAGCACCATTGGATTGCTCATTTTAAAATAGTTCATATTATGCTGTGTGAATTTCAGCAGACATTTAAATATTACAAAAACAAAAAACCAGAAAGCATGAAGTGTACCACCATAAATAGACAAATTCCATCACCCTGACTTCCATTTCTTGCTATGCAGAAAATAATTTATTTTTAAAAAATGTTCAGATAAGAAAAATGATAAGTTCAAAACCAATAAAATAGTATTGCCAAGTAAGTGAATAAGTTATATTTTATTGTATGTATAGTTTTCCTGGTTATTATTTCTTCTGTTCTTATCACATTCTGTCAAGTATTAAATGATATCCATATTTCCAGAAATATTTTTGCACATTCATTACTTTTTTAATACTATCTCAGGCACAATCAGGGTAGGGCTAATGAGGTACAAAGATAAATAAGATAAATCTACTGCTTATAAGATATACACAATATGGTAAGCAAGTTTTACATAACTCTTACCACTATTACACAAGTAAATTAAAAAAGAGAAAGTATATATTTCTCTTTTGAGTTTACAGGAGAGGGAATATATTTCCTGTTAAGAAAATCAGGAAGGAATTCCAAAAGAGGATTAATCTTGTATAATATTTATATGAGGATAGGTAAAATTTCAGCATGCAAGGGTTGGTAAAGATATTCTAGGCAGAGAAAACATCAGCAGGGAAATCAAACAGGAAAGAAAATGCAAAAGCACTTAAAATCATTTAGGAAAGGACAAGTTAAGCAATTAAAACTGCAAGTTCAATGAAGACAGGGCCTGTATTTGTCTTGCTTATAATTTATCTCGAGAAAAGTTTCCCAGAGATTCTAAGCAGTCACATGCAAATCTAATTGAAAGAACAAATAATTAAAATATGGTAAAGGATGTGAAAAAGTCTACAACCTACAAATACTCACTCTGTAATTGAAGACAGGTTAGAGCTGAGGCACAAAGACTTTGAGAATTATGACAATAAGCCTACTGGAAATCATTTCAAAGAAGAACATCACATGAAGAGATTTATTCAGTTAACTTCAATGACCATTTACAAAATAAGCAAATGGATTAAATGCTTTATGTCTTCCAACTTTATGCTCAAGCCTAAATAATATATAAATCCTAAAATAGAATATTTCCTTAGATGCTCAGGAAAGAGATTATTTCTTACAGATTTTTCTGCTAATTGCTAGGCATACAGGAAATACTTCCTAGGAAACAGCAACAGGAAAACATTAAAATTTGCTTATTAGAGCTCTATCATTCCTCATCTTAGTATTTCACCTGTCTTTAGTCAAATCTACTGGAGGAAGAGAAAGCTAAATCTTCACAGTGGCCTAAAACTATTCTTCCTCTCCATGAGATAATAAACTTGAAATGGGTCATAATGTTCTGCCTAAACTTAATTTTCAGTATGATACTGGCAGTGGGTTTGCCATACTTGGCATTTATTGTGTTTAGGTATGTTCCATCTAATCCCACTTTACTGAGAGTTTTTATCAAAAATGGGTGCTAGGTCTTATCAAATGTTTTTCCTGAATCTATTAATATGATCATGTGGTTTTCATTATTCATTTGGTTTATGTGGTGAATCACGTTTATTGACTGTGAATGTTGTACCAACCTTACATTCCTGGAGTGAATTTCACTTGATCATGGTATATGATCTTTCTGATGCACTGTTGTATTTGGTTAGCTAATATTTTATTGAGGATTTTAGCATCTGTTTGTCAGGGATATTGGCCTATAATTTTCTTTCTTTGCACTGTCTTTTTCTGGTTTTGGAATTATGATAATGCTGGTCTTATAAGATGATTTTGAGAGCCTTCCCTCCTCTTTGATTTTATGAAATAGTTTGAGAAAGACAGGTATTATTTATTCTCAGAAAGTTTGGTAAAATTCACCTGTGAAGCTAGCCAGTGCAGGGCTTATATTTTTGTTAGGGGATGTTTGATTACTGCTTCAATTTCACTAGGTATAATCTGTTTATTCAGGTCCTCCGATTCTTTTTGATGTAGTTTTGGAAGATTGTATGTTTCTAGGAATTTATCCATTTCATCCAGGTTGTCCAGTTTGTTGGCATAGAGTTGCTCATAGTATATTTTTTAAATGCTCCTTTGTATTTCTTTGATGTTAGTTGTTACTTCTTTACTTTCATTTCTGATTTTATTTATTTGGATCCTCTCTCTTTTTTCTTCATGAGACTGGTTAAAGGTTTGTCAATCTTGTTTATCTTTTCAAAGAACCAGCTCTTAGATATATTGATTTTTGTATAGTTTTTTTAGACTCTATTTCTTTTTTTCCTTTTATTTAAAGATTTTATCTATTATTTTTAAAGAGAGGGGAAAGAATGGAGGCAGAGAGGGAGAGAAATATCAATGCATGGTTGCTTTTCAACTGCCTCCAGCTATGGACCTGGCTGGAGACCTGGCTTGCAACCTGGTTAGGTGCCCTGGCTGGGGATCTAACCAGCAACCTTTGGGTTTGTAGGCTGGTGCCTATTCACTGAGCCACCAGCCAGGGCTTAGAGACCCGATTTCTTTTATTTCTGTTCTGATCGTTATTATTTCCTTCCTTCTACTCACTTTGGGCTTTCTTGTTATTTTTCAAATTTCTTTAAGTGCAAACCAAGAAGACAGTATGTTTCTGTAGAACTCTATAAAAGAAATCCAAAGTTAAAATTTGAAATGTGTAATAAAGATACTATGGTTATAAAAATATTTTTATTATTAATTAGAGCTCACTGACAATAAAATGGTCTGTAAAGTCATGAGTGTCTTATTATTGGAGATACTGAAATAAAGCTGCAATATGTTTACATGACCTGGATGACCATGAAAAGTTAACTAAGCTAAACACCTAGATTGTATAGTTTTCTATTCCTTTTGTGATATTCTGTGCTCGTGCTGGGCATGTTCTACAGGGACTGGCAAAAGTAGGCTTACAATTGTGAGCAGCAAAAACAGAGTTTATTCTTGTATTATTATTTATAACTATAAAGCTGCTTTTGCCTACCATGTATGTTCAATAAACATTGAGCAATTGATTGCTCATTGCTAAAGATAGCATTTATTCTGACCTAGTCTTTTGACAAATTGTCCTAGGACTGAGGCATTCTGGTAAATACATTTATAAACTAGATTACCTTACTTAAAAACTATTGAGACTTTATTTTAGGTGCTGATATTACAAGGTGAAAATTATAAAAAGGAGAATTCCCTGTTATTGATCAATTATACAGCCCTCTAAAAGACCTATTTCCTAACAAAAGCAAAGTGTCAGTCAGCAGGGCAACATTCCTTCCAGGCATTCTAGGGGAGAAACCACTTCCTTATATTTTCCCAGCTTTTAGAGCTTCATGCCTTGACTCAGGGCTCCTTCCTCCATCTTCATACTCAGTAGAATAGTGTTTTGAAGTTTCTCTTTGCTTCAGTCCTCACCTTGCCTTCTGCTGTTTGTAGTCAAATATTTCTTTGTCTCCCTTTTATAGGAAACTTGTTATTGATTATATGTAGGGCCTGCTAGATAATCCAGGTTGATCCAAGATCCTTAATTTAATCACATCTGTAAAGTCTCTTCACCATACAAAGTAACATTCCCTGGTTTTAAAGATTACAATATGAAAAATTTAGGAAGAAAGTCATTATATTAAACCTACCTTCATCCAATTAGAATACATAACAGTGATTTTCTTCAACAGTATCTTTTTATTGTTTTACTCTATCTTATTTTAATTCTTTTTAACATTTTCAATTCAGATGTGACAAGCTACTTTTAGTTTATTAATTTATCAATATTTTAAAAATGTCTTCTAAATTTTAATTTAATAAAGAGACTCAAGTGAGAAGCTAAAAATGTGCTACTACCTAAGAATATGAAAAATTCATCCTTTGCCAGTAAAAGACTATGTCAAGAACTTAGGTTTGTATTTTAATGACATCAAGTCTATGAACCAGATCTTTAATGCCCAGGTATTAACAATATACAGAATTGTTTAATTTTAACTGCTATAGTTAAAACTGGAATGACCACTACACAATCTATTTGCCAAGTCAATCCAGGGAAATTCTCTTGGCAACATTGCAGTGATATTATGCTTGGCATGAAGACTGTGTAGCCAAAACAATTTTTTTTCCCTATGTTGCATTTTTAAGTTTTCGTAGTCAGTGACTGACAGATTAATTGGTGCAAGTCCTCTGCTGAGATAGTTTTAGCTGTATCCAGCCATTTCTCCATTTGCTCCCCATCAGCCATTTGAAATCTAAAATTACTAAACACAGATTTTCCTGTATTTATGAGCTTATGTAGGGAGTGTCCCTCCAGCCTGACCATGCATCAGAATTATCTGAGGAAAGGTTTTATGACTAGATTTCCAAGCCTGGTCACAGGTATGGAATCATGAAAAGTAGGGTAAGGTACTTAATTTTTTCAAAATTATATTTAGCCCTGGCTGGTAGCACAGTGGATAAGGCGCCGGCCTGTGAACCCAAAGGTTGCAGGTTCGATTCCCCAGCCAGGGCACATAACCAGGTTGCAAACCAGGTCTCCAGTCAGGTCTGTGGCTGGAGGCAGGTGAAACGCAACCATACATTGATGTCTCTCTCCCTCTCTGCCCTCTCTCCTTTCCCCTCTCTCTAAAAATAATGAAATAAAATCTTTAAAAAAATATATATATTTATTAGAATAACATTAGTTAACACAGTTATATAAGTTTCAAATGTACAATTCTATACTATATCATGTTATTTGATTTAGCAAGTCCACTGATTGGTGGTTCGTACAGGTCTCAGCTGAAAAACATCCCTTTCCTGGACTTCAAAACATCCATAAATGGTCTCTACATGATTCTGGGAGTTACTGGGTTTTTTTGTGGGGAGGCATCTTAGAGAATTTCTAACTTATTTGAACACATTAAGCTTTTTCCAGGGCTTTATCCACAATTTAGTTTTTAAATTTTCCTGAGGTTTCATTCAAGTAACTGCCCTTCACCATAATGTCTCACAGAACTTGGCTCTACAACTTCTATAAATGCCTTGTCTTCTTTTCTTGACCCTGTGTGAACATTTTCTTAGATTTCTATATCCTATATTTATATCTTGCATTTTAGCTCTATTCTTGAATTATATGTAGTTTTTATTATTTGATCTTATATAGGAGGACATAAAAAATCTGAAAGGACATGGGCAGAAATACAAAGTTTCATCTTCTGATCTTACAAAATTATGTGTTTTATGCAGAACTGGGCTAAACCTTAGTTTTATTTTTTCATTTATAGTATATTTATTATGAAATACATCATTTTTCTACACATTAAACTACTATCATATATCCCTTTAGCTTTTAATTATTCACACTAAATCTCTGCCTTATAATAATATTGCTTCTTCCTATGAGTTATTTCACAACTCAATATACCCACTTAAGCACTTAAATTCCTTTCATCACAGCCTATGTGATATCAATGTAAAATTTCTTAATATCAAAGACAGCATCTGAGGTCTAACCTTGCTAGAGTTTAGATACAGGATAATCATCTCATGACATGCACAAATGTCACTGCATATCTTGACAGCTGCCCCAAAGTGTCAAATCAATCTAATTTCTGTACTGCTCTGTTATGAAGGTTACTTCTGTCTAATTAATTCATAACATTTTTAAGGGACTGTATCAGGGAATGACTATACTATATTTCTACACTAATTAAACAATGGCACCCACTGAGGCATCATCTATGCAGAGCCCTTTAATAAATGCTGAGAAGAGCTACGGTGATATCAAAGACTGAGCTTGTCCTCAGTAAAATAAAGGACATTACTTGAAAAATATAGCACTTTTACTACAAAAGCTTATCTAAATAAAATACACTGACAATGGTCTTGAAAGATGGATTCAAGAATTGTTTTAGTCACTAGTAAAAAATAGTAAAATGCATGGGGCTTTTTATTTATTTACCAGTAGATGCTTTGAAAAATTATCATTTCTAGTAATACACTTGAATTTAACCATATAAGTTTTTATTTTTACCCTCAAAAAAGAAAATACATACTTTCACTCCCTTCCTGTGCCAAGCTATGCCAGTTGACATGGAAATTTTTTTCTTTAGCTTCAAAATAAATAGTCCTCTATATTAATAATGTAATGCCACCTACAATGCAGAGCATAAAGTATTTTGAATAAGCCAAGGTCTTGAAATTAAAAAAAAATATTGTGTTATAATGCAGCCTCAGTTATAATAGCACATAAAGTTGATGTATAAATACTATCATATTTTAAGGGAGAAATATATCAAGACATTTATGTGTTATATAATCTGTGCCTAAATATGAAAACAGTGTGATCATGTACATTAACTTTATTTATTTATTTATTTAATATTTTACTTATTATTTTTAGAGAGAGGATAAGAAAGGGAGGCAGAGAGGGAGAGAAACATCAATGTATGGTTGCTTTTCACCTGCCTCCATCTAGGGACCTGGCTGGAGACCTGGCTTGCAACCTGGTTATATGCTTTGGATGGGAATCGAACCAGTGACCTTAGGGTTCACAAGCCAAAGCCCTTCCACTAAGCCACCAGCCAGGGCTTTAACCTTTTATTATTATTATTTTTAAGATTATTTTATTTATTATTTCCAGAGAGGAAGAAAGGGAGAGAGGCAGAGAGGAAGAGAAGCATCAATGTATGGTTGCCTTTCACCTGCCTCCAGCTACAGACCTGGCTAGGGACCTGATTTGCAACCTGGTTATGTGCCCTGGCTGGGGAATTGAACTAGCAACCTTTGGGTATGCAGGCTGGCACCTATTCACTGAGCCACCAGCCAAGGCTCTAACCTTTTATTCTTATATAAGGGTAAAATAGATAATGAGTTTATTCAGTCAACTGAAAGTAAATTTAAAGCAATTTTAGTTGGGACTTCATTTCCATAGTTTGTTTGTTTTGTCTCCTACAAATTCTAATAAAAGTATGACCTGCCCCAAGACAAAACCTTAGAGAGGTAACTTTTCAAAGACATTGAATAAATAAGTACCTGCCCACAGATACAGATTCCTTCCAATTTTAAGGCTATGTTTAAAGTAGCAGGTTACTGAAATGGCCTAAAGCTAGAAAAGTATGGGCTTCTGTTTTTAACTTGAGAATTATAATCATTTTCAGTCCAATATTATTCCCATTAGAAGCCACTCCAAAGATATGAAGTAAAATGATTCTGTCAGTTATCAGCCAGTGAGTAATAATTCAGTTCAGATGAGGTTTTCATAAACATGTCAGAGTTATTTTTATAAAGAATAGCATATTTCCTGCTGGCACTTCTACATTAAAATAAAATCTTATGTCCTGTGTCAAGTCCAAACTCAATGTGCTCAAGCTATCATATATAAGAAAGTCATGCTAATATAAATAATACTTTTTAAACAAAGAAATGCATTCCCATTGTAGTCCAAATAATCAGGCAGTACAGGTTTTGAAATAAGAAATAATGCCGGTTAGCTTATCTTTCTGTACTTGTAGCTCCAGCTCATAGACTAGTGCTGGCAGCTACTCATATTTTCTTCTGGTTCCTTTCAAGTGCTAAATACTATGCTTACTCTTCTTTGTTTTTCTTTCTTTCAATCATCTTAACTGACTCCTGTAATTATAACTGAACCCTTTGGTGGGGGCTCCTCAGATTTAATGGGCCCGTTTTGTCCGCCTCCAGAAGCAACTCAATAACAGAGTTTGGTGAAAAGGAAGGGTATTTTGTTTATTTGTGGGGTATACCGATTTATATTAAAGGTGAAATTGTGCAATTAAATTCCACTCCCTTTAAAACATCCAAAATATACAGTCCTAGCTGATCAGGCTAGTTTTAAAACAGACAAGCAAAAGATATGTCTTTCAGAAACACAACAGTTCACAACTTAGCATTCCAGTTATAAATTCAAAGTTCTCCGCAGCTACTATACTCAGTTATGGAAGGATCTCGCACACACTCTCCAATTATTATACCACAGGTAATTCCCTATCTCTTTGCAAGCTTCATGTCTCCCTTCCCCACTTCGCTCCCCCTGTCAAACCAGGTGAATTCTCAGGCCAAGTGTCTGCAGGTAGGCCAGGAGAGAGGGAAAGCGCAGGTCTGCCTGTATATCAGTCCAGGGGAAGAGGAAGAAGGAAAGGAAGAAGGAGAGGAAGGGGAAGAGAAGGAGGGAGAGGGAGAGGGCGACCGAGTGTCTGCCGCCCTATTTGAAGCTGTTATGGTGGCCTGTGATGCAGTGGTAGGGTGAGCAGTTGTCGCCACCTGTGAAATCTCAAGTAACCCTCTAAATTCTTTCATCACTATTCTATGGTCAAAAACTCCTCCCATCTTCTTCGGGGAAGAGGTGTATCTAGTCCTTTGCATAACTAAGACACTAGTTACCAGCCATAGATATGCAAAGTACCTCTTTCAGGAAAATTTGCTCTACTTCAGTGTCCCACCCCTATCCCCAAACTGCAAAGAGTGGGAGATTTTTGGCTTTTTCCCATTCTGTAACATGATGAAATTTAAGAATTTAGCTCATAATACTTCACTTTGATTCTTTCTTCCTTACCTCAATTTCTGAGTGGTGCTGATATTATCAGATCCACTATTGTTAACATTGATAGGGGCTCAAATGTTGGAAAATTTTAGTTTCAGGTAACAGCCAATAAGCTTAGTAATTAACATATGTAAAAATATTATTTTAGGAAATGGAGGAATGACCCACCTTGGCCCAGGGCAGGAAGACCTCGCCCAGGACAAGGAAAGAATGCTGCTTCTTTTATCTCATTAACATTTTCTTTAATTCCAAAACCCTTACCTACACCCTTTTTCTCCTTATTTATAAAAAGGGCCGGTTTATAATAGAATGTAAGACAGTCTGTTAGGGTGCAAACCCACTGTCTTCTCACATAACTGACCAGCTGAATAAAGTGCCCATAAAGATTCAATCCCTGTCTCTGCTTATTGGGTCTGGTAGATGATAGGCAGCACGAACACTGGCTTATCTGGTTTCAACATTAGTCAACTGAAAAAGTAAACTTTAAATTTAATTTATTTTGCTAAAAACATTAAACACTATGCCTCTGATACTTTTAGGTAAGATAACATCCCTGATCTTTCATGTTAATGTTACTTCCCACGTGACCTCCTCATTAGTCAATTGTACCTTTTTTGTTGTTGTCAGCAATAATATTCATATTTTCTTTTATAAACATACTTTCTTTTAGTTGATTGATTCTGAAAGTTGAAAATCAATGAATAGGAAGTACATTAATGTGGCTACATAAATATCCATCACTGAAGAATTGAATGGCACCAAGATGGTATCTCATTTTCTCAGAGTCTAATGTCATGAACCCAATGACAATTCAAAGAAAGATTTCTTTGGCTTAAAAGCAAACAAATTATCTTAATAAAAAAAATATCCCCCCATTTGTTCAAATTCATGTCATGTTTGTGACTGGAAGAAATCTGGAGGTGTTCTAAATTAAGTTACAGCAGGCCAGGCAATGAGAGAAAGAGTCAAAGCAGTTGTTAGTTTGTTAATTAAGCAGCTGGCAGCCAGCTCAAACAGACTGATCACATTCCTAAATGTATGTTGGATCTTTAAATGAGTAACCAGGTATCTGCTGGCCCTTCACTAAATGGGTCATGCATTTGGCTTATGGATAAGTTTTTAAGACTGTTGCTTCTAACCAATCAAAAGTAGTAAAGAAAATACTTCCTTATTATAGACCATGCTCCTATCATAGAGCTGACCCCCCCAACCCTATCCTGCCACAATATAAATTCCTTTAAAACAATGTGCAAATTTCTTCCCCTTAGTCAATGTATAGAGAAGCCCTTCAACTCCAGGGTGGCAGATATGTTATCTACTCCACCCAGCACAGTTACCAGTTATTTAGACTTCATGACCCACAACCTAGTTATTTATAGCCCAATAATTCCCTTTTTTTAAAATGGGCTTTCAGCCATTAAACTTAAGGGTTTTTTTTGTTTAACATTTGTTTTGGTTTTCATTTACATCATTACCTCATGGTTTTCTAACGGTCTTCCTATTTTCTTATTGACAAAAAAAAAAAAAAAGGTTCTTTATAGCATTTTCAAAATTATTCTTCTCTTATTCACGTGTTACAATCCTCTCATATATTTTTTTCTCATCTCTTGATTGAATAGGGACTGCTTGCTCTCTTGTCAACTGTGCAGTTATACTATGAGTTCACTTGATTCCACTTCTAGATTAAGGCTATTATTTCTTGAATCCAAGTCTCTTTATTTTTTATTTATTTATTTCTGTTGTTTTTAAATTTTTGGGTTGACTTTGGTTAATATGATTATACAGATTTCAGGCATACATTTCCAAGATATATGATCTGTATATTGTATTGTATTACCACCCCCCAAAGTCAAACCTTCTTTCTTTTCTTTCTTTGTTATCTTTTCTGGAGCATATGCTCAACTACTATTTTCAGAAAGTATATGAAGGATTAATCCGAGTCCTTACATGTTCTTAACTTTTTCTTTACATTTTATTATTTGTACATATAAATTACTTTCAATGCATTCCAAATATCCTATCTGAGTAATTTTAGCCATTTTTTTAGAAATGTTTAAAAGAATGTATAATTTTTCTTTCTGGATTTTTACATTTTTTATCTTCAGTATTTTAAAGTTTTATCATAGTAGACATAATTTTTACATTGGCTGGATCTAAAAATGTACAACTTTCTTTAGGTTTTGTAAATATGCCTGGTTATTTCTCTGGATTTTATTTTTAATTATTCTTTTTATTCCTGTTCTTTCTGGAAATATTATTAACATAATTTTAAGTTATGTGAGATTATATTTTCAAGTATTCATTAAATATGTGTTCTAAGAAATTTCTTAGTCTCTAGCTTTCAATCCATCTCTTTAAAAAATTAGAATTATATTTTTTATTTTTGATCATTATTTTGTTATATTTTTATAACTTGCAATACCTTTTCAAATTTCTCTAAGGCTAAAAACTAGGTTTTTGTTTTGTTTCATTTAATTTTTCATGTGCCTTAAATTATAGGCTTCCTCCAGATCAGTTTGTTTACTTTAACTAATTTTATAATATAATTGAGTTTCCTTTCTCATGACGATAGTAGTAAACTGATGCCATGATAAAGAAAGGTAGGTTAAACTAAGAAGTTTATGTGTGACTACTTCATTGTGGTATATGTAGTTTCTTTTCTCAGCCCTTTCTTTTCCCTGAATAAATAAGCTATTTAGTTAATCTTTCCGCTTGAAATTTGCTTGTTATAAAGGAGACTTTTTTTATTGTTGGGAGTAGGGATCCAGTTGGAAGGCTGTCCCCAAAATTACTTTAACATCAACAATGACACTGTATAATAATAGCACAGGGAAGAAACAGTGGAGAGAGCCTTGATTTTAATGGCAGATCCACAGGAACCTGGTGTCACCTCCACCAGCCTCTCAATGGAATGGGAGCTGGGATGGAATTGAAAATCAGAGGCTCAGAGGAAGAGGCTGCAGGGCTGTGAACCTGTGTCATCTCTAAAATGGCATGAGAGTACTTTATTCTGTGATGGCAACACCCACATTCTTTAGTTTTCCCAAAGCAGTTATTGTTATTATCCTTACCTTATAGAATATTCTATGATTATTTTATTTTGAAATAAATTTTATTATGAGTTCAGCAAGTGGCGATTAGAATCAATGGCTAACTACTATTCTGAGACCTTCAAGCCCTGCCTCTTGATTCCCACCCTCCGAAACAACTGATCCCAAGCTTGGGTTCTCTGTGGCATTTCCTGGAAAGACAGCTTCCCAGAAAAAAAAAAAAAAAACTTGTGCATGCTTTCAGCTCTGTTTAATCCATCAATATGCTTTTTGTTTTCCAGGATTTCCACTGACATCTTTTTCTACTCTTGATTTGGTTTTCCTTATGAATTTGTTTTATCGTTCACATTTTTTAGACATTTCATTTAGACCCTAAGTGCATATGCCTATTTTTCAACTTAAAACAACAAGATAAAGGAATATTAAATCCATTTTTGTGAGCTAGTGTGGAATCATTTCCCTAGATTAATAAGATGTATAACCAACTATAATTATGTTAAGACTACTCTTGAAATAGATGATAAATGATAGATGATGATAGGTAGATAATGATAAATAGATAGATAGATAGATAGATAGATAGATAGATAGATAGATGTAGTCAATAAATCCCATGGTTGAGGTAGCACTGAAAACTGAATTGATCATCATAGTTTAATTCATTTTTCCATTCATTCAATGAATATTAATGCCAGTCATACTATGTATCAGTAATATTACATAATAGACTATTCAATAATGTTACATAATAGTAATATGTAATACCATTTAAACTATTAAAATGAAAACAATGAACAGGTAGAATATTTTTATTCAGGTAACTGGGGGTTAATATACTTTATGCATCAGGATATCTTGAAATGAAGTGCTACAAAGTTGAAAAGGGATTATCTGACATTGCTTCATATATATATATGTATATTCATATATATATATCATATATATACGATATGTATTTGGCAGGGAAGAATGAACTATTAGGACAGGTTTTATCTATATATCTACATCTGTATCTACATCTATTTCTAAGGTGATATTATTATATAATGGACATAAATTATTTAGTATCACCCATGAAAATATAGCACTTAATGATGGACTTCCTCTTTTTCACACTAGATGGAGTCACTTTTTAACACTTTTGCAGCAGACCAGGACCTTCTAAAAATGCAAGGCTTAGATTAACCATAATACATTTTTATCCTTAAGGCAAGCTTTGATAAACTAATCCCAGCTCTCTGATCCTCCCTAAAAATGTATTAATTCTCAGACTAGCTTACTATTCTACATTAGAGGGAGAGTAAATATAGCAAGTGAATGAAGATCTTGACTTTGAAGTAAGCTAGCCTTAGGCACATATCCTCAATCTTGTACTTGACAGTTATGTAAACTTACAGAACTTCCATAACTTTTCTCAACTTTGCTTCAACTACAAAATTATATTTTTAAAAATATTTAATTCTCACAGATAGAATTGAATGATATAATGAAAAGCAAATTTATGTATATTCTAAGTGTTCAATAACAGCTATCAATATTTTTCTTTTGTTATTAATACTTCTTCCATATACTTTTTCCACAGAGCATGCTGGTTTCAACTCAGTTTTATGTCTGTAAATTGCAACTATTTTTGTTACCTTAAAATTGTATTTTAGCTTTCAATATTCCTTAGTTATTATAAGAAAGGTATTTCATTTCAAAACCTTACTGTGCTGAATTTGACAGATATCCCATTTTAGTTTGAATGTTCAATAACTGAATTTATTTACTTAGCTGTCTACTCTTCAGCTAGAGTTTTCCAATTTGGAAATGATTATGTTGATTCTACTTGGTAATACTTCATAAAAATCGAACATGTTCGATGGTCAACATGTTCTTATGTCAGCCAAAGATCTCTTAACTTCATGTTTTGAATGAAATGTTCAGATGTCAGATCAGATAAGGACATTTTACTTCCTTCTTTTGGGGCAGATGTAATATAACAAAAACCATATGGTAGGTGCCCTATGATGGTAAGAAGTTGCCAACAGGGATGGAGGATATATAGTGAGAATAGATTAGTTCATGGTGTTGTAATACATGAACCCCCAAATCTCTTTGACTTACAATAACAAAGGCTTTGCTCTTGCACATGTGATAAGTTTATTATAGGTTCATGAAAAAAAAAGTGGTGCATCAACAGAGTGAAAAGACAACCTACTGAATGGGAAAAGTATTTTAAAATCATATATGTATGATAAGATATTAATTTCTAGAATATATAAAGAACTCCTACAGCTCAACAACAAAAAAACAAATAGCCTGATTCATAAATGGGCAGAAAACTTAAATACACATTTCTCCAAAAATATATATGAATGGCCAATAAGCACATGGAAAGATGTTCAACATAATTCATTATTAGGGGAAAGCAAATCAGAACCACAATGAAATGCCACTTCATACTAAGATGGCTACTTGGAAATAAGTAAAAATAATAAGTATTAACAAAGATTTGGAGGAGTTCAAACCATTATGCAATGCTGGTGGGAATGTAAACTGGTACAGATGCTATAAAAAATATGGTAATTCTTCAAAAATTATAAATATAATTACCATATGATCCAGCAATTTCATTTCTGAATCTATGTTCAAAATAATTGAATGTAGGGTCTTGATCATCAGACATGACCTCCACATCAGGAGATTTTTGTGTACCCATGTTCTTACCAGCATTATTCAAAATAGTTGAAACATGGAAGCAATAGTGTCCACTGATAGATGAATGGATAAACAAAATGTTACTATATATACAGTAAATGGAATATCATTCACCCATAGAAAGAAGAAAGTTCTAATACATGCTACAACTTGGTTGAACCTTGAGGACATTTATGCTAAGAGGAATATCAGTCACAAAAGAATACATACTCTATAACTCCAAGTATATGAGGTACCTAGAGTAGTCAAAATCATGGAGACAGAGAGCAGAATGGCAATTGCGATTGCCAGTATCTTGGGGCAGGATAAATGGGAAGTTACTGCTTATAGGTAACAGTTTCCATTTTGCAGATGGATGGTGGTGATTATTGCACACCAATATGAATAAGTATTTCATACTACTACTAAAGGGTTAAGATGACACATTTTGTGTAATGTGTGCTTTACACAATAAAAATTAGAAACAGAAGATCTTAGAGCATGCATAAATTCCTAATAAGAATTTCAGAAAATAATGAAATCATATTGGTGGCAATGAGTTTCCAATCATTGAAGTTATTCAAGAAAAACTACTTAAATAAGCAAGAGGAATTATAAAATGCATTGCATGAATGACTGGACAAGAGAAAGTAAAATACTGCTTATATTCTTGAAATGTTAAATACTCGGATTTTTTTCAAAGTCTAATCATTAGCAGTAAGAGGCTAGTAAAAGGTAGATCTCCCACCTCCAAATAACCACATAGGCAGTAAAAGTAAGACAGAGCCCACTATTCATTCAGGATCTAGATTTCAGATTCTATACCACTGTGAATTTCAAATATTGGATATAACTCTATTATATATAATTTCTTATTTAGTACATCTGTTTACTCAGTGAGTATATTATGAATTATTATTACAAACTTCAAATTATTCAGAAAAGCTAAGAATTGTTGCACTGATGTGGTTCTGAAAAAATATATGTAGGCAATATCATTTTTGTATGTCTCCTAGATTGGGGGATATCTTTTGAATTGCATAATAAATAAATATGCCAATAGAAAGCAAAAATTAAATTATTCTTATGCCATTAAAAGTTTTCCTTGAACAGATAGCTGTACCAAACCCTTGAATCATAAATATATATTTTTAGAAAAATGTTCTAAAAACCAGTTAATATACTAATGACCCTCCTACTCCATTCTCTCATTAGTTTTATATTTACACTGATACTGGTTCTATTGTGTTGTAACTTTAACTTCTTTATTTGATATAGTGACCTCAATTTTTATTATTCATCAAATAAAAATACAATACTAAAAACACAAAAATGTTATTGTTAATTTTAATTATCAATGCTTTTCTACTTTTAATAATCTTAGCCATTTTAAGTTAATCTGCATTTAATAGAACTAAGTAGGTACAAATTTCAAAGAATGATACAAATTATTTAGAAGTTATATGCCAAAAATTTTGGCTAATAAAGAAGAAAAGCCAGAAGTTTTTAGTCACGCCATCTTAAACAGAAATTCAGGATTTCAGAAACTCAAAATATGAGAGGAGTTATCAGGTCATATCAGGATGTAATTCATAATACAATCAGCACCAGAGTATCAGCCAAAAAAAAAAAAAATCCTTTCAAACTGATCCTTAGCCAATGCCCCCATAAATCACTTACTTTTAAAATAATTTTAAATAAAACTAAAGTTTTTTAAAGATTTTGGCTATTATCTTTCTAGAAGTCAGAAATCACAAAAAGTATCAGAAGTCTATTCCAGAATTTTCCACAAATTAGTCTCCATTGATATGAACTTGAATGTAACTTGGGATAGTTGGATATAGTTCTACCAATATGCAAGTCCTATTATAAAAATATAAATCATTAGGAGCCATAAATATTTAACATTACCATTAGCTGTATTCATTTTGATTCCAGACAAAAGTTCTGAATCCAAAATATTGTGTTTGTGTTTATTTTAATCTAATGTGGGGACCCCTGACCCACTAATATCCCTCAGTGCTACAGATGAAATGAACTCCCAGGAAGCTTATGCTAGGGGAGAGAAGGCCAGCCAATGGCTCATGGGTCCTATTTGCTGTTCCCAAAGGTCTTTTATTGAAAGTAATAAACTGGAAGGCATGTGGCTTGTCAATCAATGCTAAATAATGCTAATCATAGGAAAACGGATATTGTTAAGAAACAACAAGTGAAGGAGCAATGAGACTTCACTCAGGTCAGGATGCACATTCAAATAATAAAAAGCTCTGCTGTTGATACAACATAAGATTAAGTAAGGTGAGGGAATAGGCCAGACTCCAAAGAGGCTAAGGTATGTTCCCATGCTCCAACTTCAACCAAAGCCCATTGGCTAAGGCATGAAGGCACGTATCCACCCAGCCTTGCCGGTTTTCAGGTTAGGTTTTACAGGCTTCGCCTGGCCTTCATGGGGCTCCAAACCTCGACACTTTCCCAGAAGGACCCCGACAATCTAATGTCTGAGGGGCACAGAGATAGAGAGATGCTTCTATTTTCAAAAACAAAATTACCTCTGTTAGTGAAATTGATACTGCTTAGGCAGAATTCACAAGTTACTATTATTTGATAAGGTTTAAAATCTGATTCCATCAAATTTGAGAGGAACACACTAGAAAAAATTATTTAATATGTTTTAGATTTCTTTAAAATGTTTTTATTTTATTTTTAAATCTTCAGGGAAATGGTCAGTTAATTAAATAAATACACTTATTTGCATAAAACAGGTCTGAGGTACCTTTAAACTTCTCTATTACTCAGGGTCAGTGAAGTGGGTGTTATTATAACCTTAAAACCATCTTTATAACTTATACTCTTTCCCGTAGATCTCTCCAGCACTCCCCATAGCTTTTTTCACCCATTTGGGGTCATCCTGACCTTGTTCTTATTGACTATTTCCATTTCCTTTAGTAATTTTAATTTCAACCTTATTGTGTTGTGATAGGTCTCTATAACCTTGAAAAACAGGAGCACCTCAGAAATTTTAAGAGTCTATAGTCTGCTCTCTTCTTAATAATCACAGCAATTTCAAGGCAGAACTTTAAATTCTACCTTTTGTACACCAGTTATCTCCCCACTATTTATAAAACTACCAAATAAAATGTAACTAGTATTAGAATATATATATTTTACCACCTAATGTTATTGTTTTTAAGTCTGCTTATTATTTGATTTTGGAGAGAGGGAAAGATGGAGAGAGAGAACGGGACTGAGAAGAGGAGAGAAAGAGCCAATCGACTGCCATCCATTTGCACCTGGACAGGTGACCAATCTCGCAACCTAAATATAAGCCCCAACCAGGAATCAAACCCTCAACCTTTCAATGCTCGTGAGGACACTTCAACCAACCGAGGCATGCTGGCCAGAGCATATTATTCTTTATTTTCTATCTTTCACTATTATTCTTAATAATGATAATGAATAAGAGCTCAAGAGAATTCTAATCCATATTTGAAAACCACAGATTTATATTAAAAGATTGATATAGCCCTGCCTGGTGGCAAAGTGGGTAAGGCAGCAGCAGCCTGCGAACCCAAAGGTGGCTGGTTCAATTCCCCAGCCAGGGCACATACCCAGTTTGCAAGCCAGGTCTCCAGCCAGGTTCATAGCTGGAGGCAGGTGAAAGGCAACCATACATTGATGTCCCTCTCCCTTTTTGCCTCTCTCCCTTCCCCTTTCTCTAGAAATAATAAATAAAATTTTTAAATAAATAAATAAAAGATTGATATAAATGAGGGAAAATGGGAAAAAGAGTTTGTAAATGGGAGAGAGGAGGTAGTTTCCAAACGCTGTTTGGAGGACTTCACATCACACATAAAATAACCCTTTATTGTTTGATGGTAATTATATACAAAGCTTCTGGGAAACTTTTATGTTAAATATTCTCACTTAATTGTTACACATTATAAGGTAAAACCTATTATAATTTCCATTTTACTAATGGAAAGAATGTCAAAGATTAAGAAGTGTTCCCAGGTCCATATTTATAGTGAATATTGGAATCATTGTAAATTCAGGTTTCTCTGACTCCAGGTACTGACCCCTCAAGTACTGCATAAGATCATCATATTTTACAACATGACAAAAGGCAAAAGACACAATAATAATACTTTTGAGTGAGAAAAATCTTATCTGAGCCTCATTTTTTCATAATGAGTAGCCAAATATTCATGGGGAACTCACTAGTCATAATTAAAATTTAATATCTTCACTTAGCTAATGTAAATAAGGTATGAGATGGTGCATTTGCTAAGGGTTACAATGGCTGCACTAATTGAAATCTCTGTTGCATAACACCCCAAAAGTTTAGTTCTCACTCACCTAAAGTCCAAATAGAATCAAGTACTCCAACCTTTGACCACACCAATACCTGACTCTCAAATTCATCCTATTTGTTTCTCTTCTACCCAAACAAACATAGAATCATGTGGAGATTTTTAACCGCTGTTACACTCACTGGCCACAACTCAGGCACATGGCCATTCCTAACTTTAAGGGAGTTTTAAAATGTGATAGGGCTGTGTTTCCAGGAAGGAAAGGTAACAAGTTTGATACCAGCTAACAATCTCCTCTATAGTGTATATGTGAAGCCCCCTATTTTTGTTTAATTAGTAGCAATTATTGCTATTGTTACTTTAAGACTTTGGTGCTCTTATGAGTACCCTACTTTTAAAGCAATATGCATGATTCAAGAGTATTATCATTTATGGAGCTAGCCACTGTTGAAAGAAAAAAAAGAAGCATTTCAATATTCAAAAAGAAAAAAAGAAAAGAGGAGTGAACTATCTTTCGGTCACAGCTACATGGCATCTCTCCAAAGGAAAATGTCTTTATTTGGCTGAGCTAAGTTTAAGTAACCTTCACCAATGGGACTCCCAAAGCAGGAGAGTATGCTACATAAAAATGTTTGCTTTCTTTTTACACAATATTTCTTTGCATTCCAAATACTCCAGCTGATCTAATTAAAGCTTGATGAGGGAAAAGGGATTAAAGAGATAATTTAATTCAGTACGTAATTATCATTGAACCAAAAACTCTTTTTTAAATAAATGAATAAACTCTGAATAAATTTTCATATGCTAATTGAATAACTCCAATTGAATCAATACTTAAAAAAACATAATTAATATGTACACCCATATGTCCACTGCAAAGAAAAAATATTCAGACTATTTAATTGAATGACCTTTTTTTTGGGGGGGTGGGTGTTGAAGAATGTTGGCTGATACCTTTATTGTGCTGGGGGGAGGGGTGCTCAGGAGCTCTTGGTGGGACAGCCACTCCCTCTTCACCGTCACAGGCCTCTGGCTGCTCAGATGGTTCTGGCCCTGTGCAGATCTAGGCAGTACTTGTTCTTGCTCTTGGGGATCATGTACCAGATGCTACTCAGGGTAGCCCGGGCATTCTTATTGATGGTGGTCTGCATGCAGGAGGTGGCTGGCTTTCGTTGGCCACATCTCCATTTCATGACACCCACCACACCTTTGCCATCCACCGCTGGATCCACATCCACTGTCTTGCGGTGAATCAGTCCATTGTAGTGAAAGGAGTTGCAGGCCTTCAGGTTATTGAGTTTGGTGCTCCCCGTCTGCTCGTTCCTCTTGGCCAGGGAGCTGGAGCAGTTCCAGATAACCATCCATTGCAGGTGGGAGACATCGAAGGAGCTCATCTTGTAACAGGACCCTTGAGGGAGGGGTCCTCAGTTTTAATGGGCTCGATTTGCCCACTGCCAGGAATGACTCTTAATAGCAGAGTTTGGTGAAAAGGAAAGGTTATTTTGTTTATTTGAGTGGTATACAGATTTATAGGAAAGGTTTTTGTGCTGTTAAATCCCACTCCCTTTAAAAACACCCAAAATATACAGTCCTGCCTGAATACGCTAGCCTTAAAACACACAAGCAAAAGATACCGTCTTTCAGAAACACAACAGTTCACAATTTAGCATTCCAGTTATAAATTCAAAGTTCCCAGCAGCTGCTATACCCAAATAGGGGAGTATCCTGTGCACACTCCCCAACTCCTATACCACAGGTAATTCCCTATCTCTACACCACCTGCAGGTCTCTCTTCCCCCTTTCGCTCCTCCCTTCTCAAGCCAGTTGAGTTCTCAAGCCACCCATCTGTCTATGTGTCCATCCAGAGAAGCTAACAAGTTCCTGTCTGTACATCCATGGGGGGAGCAGAGAGAGAGACTGCACGGCTGCCATTTTAAGCCATTACTGTGGCCTGTGACACAGTGATAGGGTGACCAATCATGGCCACCTGTGAAATCTCGCATAACTGTGTAAATGCTTTCATCACCATTCTGTTGTCAAAAACCCTTCCTTATTCTTGGGGGAAGAGGGTTATGTAGTCATTTGCATAACCAAGACCCAAGTCACTACCACTAGCCATAGATATGCAAAGTACCTCTCTCAGGAAAATCTTTTACTTCAGTGTCCCACCCCAAACTGCAATAAGTGGGGGATTCTGGCTTTCTCCTACTGTGTACCACTCTCACTGCCTGCTGCAGCTGGAGCCAGAAAGAGCTGAATGAGCATTTTCTGACTTCCTGAGAAATTATCTATCTACATTAAAATATGTATATTTAGATATATGTCAATATGAATATTTGTTTATAAGTTCTCCAAGTGAGAATGTTGATGAAGGTCATTATCAATACAAATAGAATCACAATTTAATAAATGAATAACTAATAAAATATATACCCAAAATATGGGATAAGCCCCAAATAAGAGTAAAACAAAATACCGAAAAATTGATCAAGGGACTAGTTTGGTAAGTTCAGCACTCTAATTCCTACAATTTGAGACTTCACTGATTGCCACACAGAAAATTGCTTTATCTTCTTCATGAGAAAGAGTGCAGTAGTAGAAAATTGACCAATTATGAAAGTCAGAAAAAAATAGTGTAAGTAACAAGAGTTTGTTGACTCTGCCCACTTTAATATTGTTCAAAGTTAATGGAATTCTAGCTAATCAGATTGTATAGGTTGGGCTATTTTATCTAAAAGATACTTAAATCAGCTCATTGATTCCTTGTTTTCTATTCAAACTTCTTAAGAAATTTTCTTCCAGTGTGTTTTCCCTACCAAGAGAATGTGCCAAAGCCAGCGGAATTTAACACTCTGGTTCATGTGACAGCTTGCTTTCTCTGTATAAATGAACCGTGACATTTTTGCTTATAGACATTAGTGGTTTATATCCGTCAGTTGCTGTGAAGTTGGTTAATATAAGCCTGTCCCCAGAGATAGCTTCCCTCTTAGAGTGCAAACTGAACCTAGAAGACTGTGATCCAGTTCCTGAACTGAAGCCACCAGGGCAAATGCCACTGGGTTTCTGAGTAGCCAGTTCCTCTGGTAACTTTAATCTGTTCTAATATTCTGCTTTTTAAGAAAAGTCTTCATTGTTATTAAATTTTTTGTTTCACTAAGTGTTCATTTTAGTTCACTAAAAGGTTCTATAAACTTTAAATTTCTTTAAGCTAGAAATTTAATTCTGCTATAGATCATGATGAGCTTGTTTCATTTATAGGCCAGTTAGGCTCTAAATTGTTTTCCCTTCTCTTTCTTACTGATGGAAGAAAATGTTAAAAAATTTTAGTTTCAGGCGATAAATTTAGTAATTAATATATGTAAAAAGCTATTATTTCAGGAACTGAAGGTCTAACCTACCTTGACTCCAGGACATGAAGACATCCACCCAGGATGCAAACACCTCAGTCCAAGACAGAGAGGAAAGGGTGCTGAGGCTTTTATCTGATTAACTTTTTTCCCTGAAATCCAAACCCCTTACTTACACCTTTCTTCTCCTTGTAAAAAGGGGCCCTTCTATAATGGAATGTAAGACAGTCGGTTAGCATGCAAACCCACTGTCTTCTCTGATCACCAACCAAATAATGCCCATAAAGATTCAACCCCTGTCTCTGCTTACTGGGGCAGGCAGATGATAGGCTTTTCAGGTTTCAGTATCATGGGGTCCTACAAGAAATTAGATGATTTCATTCAAGGAGACTATTTAAGGTAAGCCAGCTTTCCCATTTTCAGCTGTAAAACTTCTAGTAAGGTTTTTAAGTTTTCTTTTCTCCAATTATTCATTGGACTAAATATGGTATATAAGGTAAAAATAGGCAAAGCATTTTGTCATTTTTGTGCTAAAAATAGTATATTTATTATTGAGAGATCTTATATTTTTATAACCTTGCTAAAGTAAGTAACAAATTATGAGATTATAATTATATGCATATAACTTAATTATTCATTGTACATGTTGATTCAAGGACAAAAATTTTATGTTTATATAACATATCATTTGTACATGCATATTATTAATTAAGTCAATGTCTGTCTTAAATCTTGAATTTTACCAAAATTAAGTAAAAATAATTATAGAATAACTATGACACAAAATATTTACTTTTAATATTCTCATTGTTCCAAAATGGCCTTAATTTGATATTTGTAAAGATGAAATTCTATTAAAGAAACTTATGCATGTTTTAGTTTAAGATTAGTTTAAATGCTAAAATAAATCTTACTAAACTTAGTGTTCTAAATGTAATTTAATATATGTTACTATCTTAGAAAAGTAATAACTTTATAGACTTACAGAAAAAGAAAATATGGACATCAATGTATGGTTGCCTTTCACCTCCCTCCAGCTACAGACCTGGCTAGAAACCTGGCTTGCAATCTGATTATGTACTCTGGCTGGGGAATCGAACCAGTGACCTTTGGGTTCACTGCCAAATAAGGCCAGCACCTTATCCACTGTGCCACCACCAGGGTTTGAGCTCAATTTTTTAAACTAGAAAATTAAAATTTTAATGTTTCTTTATGTAAAGTGTAACCAATTTTCAGTTATGTTGTTTCTTAATTTCTATTTTTAACAACATAAAAATCTTCTTTCTGGTTTTCCCTTGTCAAATATGTGGAAAATACAAAGTACTATTATCATTCTATTAGTTTGTTTATCCTTTATAATTTTATTATCAGGCACCTTATTTATTTACTTACTTATTTTTTTAATTAAAAAATTTTAAAAGATTTTATTTATTATTTTTAGAGAAAAGTGTAGGGAGAGAGGCAGAGAGGGAGCAAGACATCAACGTATGGTTGCCTTTCACCCTCCTCTAGCTACAGACCTGGCTGGAGACCTGGCTTGCAACCTGGTTATGTGCCCTGGCTGGGAACCAAACCAGCCTTTGGGTTTGCAGGGCTGGCGCCTTTTTCCACTGTGCCACCAGTAAGGGCCTTAGGCACCTTATTTAATTCAGAGAATATTCTTTGCTTTAGCAAATTGGATAATAAATTTGTTTTCTAAACAGTTCATTCTGATTTATCCTCCATTAACTGTTTCAATTATTGAAAATATCAATAGCATCATCCCAGAAGCATTATGCTGTCCATTCCTTCTGACAAAACTAATATGGTCATTGAAACTCCACACTTTGAATTTTATCTATTCATTTTCAGCCTGATTAATTCAAGTACCTAGAGATTCACTGAGAGACACAAAGGAGGCTCCTTGATACTCATTTGAGATATTGCAATATTCCATTTTTTCTATTAATGTTTAATTGACTTTATAATCACTCCTTCTGCTGTTGAAGATGTGAAGTTGAGTGGTTTCTCTGATTGCCATACCAAGCTTTGTGTTCCTATAGGACAGAGAGATATAGATCTTCCCTTTAAGTGAGGATACTATAACATAGTCTAGCCATACTGGCCTTCTCCCTATTGCTTTGAATCATTAACCTTATACCAGCCATAATATTTTTGTACTTGCTTTATATTTGGAAAATTTTACATAGAGCCTTTCTATAATGAGCCTTTGTATTATTCATGTCTTATTTATTTATTTTACTTATTCTGAGTAGCTTTCTCAGATTATTCCATCTAAAACAACAGAGCCCACCTCTCCCTTACCCCTCACAAACACACATTCTCATAATCCTGCCAAACACCACCACATAATAGTACAGTCACACCTTGGTGTGCCTCAGGACTCGACAAACACTATACTTGATGCATTTTGATGAGAAAATAATGTTTTGGGACTCATGGCACTTGCTAGAATTTGTATGAATCATGATGCTACCCTGCAGGAGAAGATGCCTTATCATTTGTACTAATCTCATTGTTTTGGCACTTGTCACAAATTCCAGAACAAATTGATGATGAGTACCAAGGTACACAGTATTTCCTTTTCTTTCTATGACATTATTCAGTTTGGTTTTCACTTATTTGTCTTCTATTCTCTCCTATTCTCATATAAGATCTATGAGAGCAGGGACAGATGTGCTATCTTATCCTTTGCTGTACCTCCAGCTTGCAGGACAGTATCTAACTCTAAGGAGATAAGCTCTTGAGCATGAGATAATAGACAAAAATAAGAAAAAACAGAGGCATGGAAACAGGAACAGACTGACAGTGATCAGAGGGGAGGTGGGGTGAGGAATGGGGAAAAAAGGGGAAGGGTCTAGTCAAGGAACTCATACAAACGACCCATAGACATGGACAAGAGGGTGAGGATTGACTGGGGGAGATTGGGGAGGCAGGCAGTACAAGGGAGAATAACTGGGGGTAGGGGGGGATAACTATAATAGAACAATAAGAAAAAAATGAAAAATAATTCTTATCATAAGAAAATTAGTGAAAATTACAAAAAAATTACACAAATGATTAGGTTATAGTACATTATCTTTGCATTATAGAAAACATTTGAAAATCTCTAAAGTTTATCTTTAAAATATCTTTCCCAGTTTGAAAATACCTAGTGTAACTCAATTATGGTGATATGCTTAGTGTGGACACACATGGGGTCATTATCCTTGGTTTAATAAAGGTACATAAGCATTTAAAAAAAGAAAAAGAAAGAAAAGAAAAAACAAAGGAAGTAAAGTAGAAAGTAAGAAAGAAGACAAAGGCAGGTAGCAGTACAAGTTATAAGCCACACTATTTTAGATATTTTAAAGGACCTCTTAAATTCCATTATTATTCTATCCTCTGTGGTAGTTTAAAAAACCACTTCAGTTTTAAAAACCCACTTGTGCTTGCTTGAGAAAGACTACTGTGCTGTGCAAAGTCACGATAAACACATCAGTGCCTTTATTTTCTGTTATCTAGTGCTCACCTCATGCTCATAATTTTATGTTTTTCCTTACCTTATTCAAAACTTTCTTGAGTTTATACCACCCAGTGTTTTCTTTATCCTTTCTTTTAAAAATATCTCTATTTTTTTTTTTTTTTTTTTATGATGAATGACACTTTGTGGAATGAGATTCAATTAACTAACTACATTCAATACTTTTTCTACAATTTGGAATCAAACAATCTATTTCTTAAAATAAATGTTAATGTTTCAGCATGTTTTGGCCTTGTGAAAGCAGTTTCTTTTCATAAACTTTATGCATATTTTCAACAATGTAAGCCCCAACTTTTTATAATATTTCTACCATTTTCAGCTTTGATTGAAATAATTGATCAGATTATTTTACTCCTGAGTGCTTCTTAAAATTGGTTATAGTTTTATAGATTTAATTTTATATCAGTTATATCTGTAGTAGAGGGGAAAAAGCAAGTGGCATGTATGTCTAGTAATAGTGCTAATAATAATGTAAGGTTTTTTTTTTTTTAATATTTTTTATTTATTATTATTTCCAGAGAAAGAGTAAAGGAAAGAGGTAGAGAGGGAGAGAAATACCAGTGTATGGTTTCCTGTCACCTGCCTCCAGCCATAGATCTGGCTGGAGACTTGGCTTGCAACCTGGTTATGTGCCCTGGCTGGGGATAATAACGTAAGTTTTAAATCATGACACATCTCAGTTATTTGTAAATAAGATATAATTTAAAGCATATATTAATATGAGAAGTTATAATATAGTGAATGTTATATCAAAGTGAAAATATAAAATTTTAATTATATTCATGTTATAATAAAAATGATATGAAATTAAATGTGAATTTAATGGATGGTAACTATACTTTTTAATGAAAAGACTTCATACACCAGAACAAAGGAAATAGAGAACTCTTGCTTTCTTTAATTTTAATTTTTCCATGATTTATAGTTACTAGTATAGGAGGAGGAGGAAGATAAATATAATAAAATTGTCATACCACAAAATAAGTAAAGGCACATTAAAATAATATTTACTATATGTTTCCCTTTTTATTTATTAAATCAATGAACATTACTATCTTGGTTTGGAGGTGCTTTATGAGCTGTGAATACAATCTCTGGTCCTCAGGAGCCTATAATCCTATGGAGGACTTAAAAATACATGCACAAATCATTTCATTATGAGGTAGCATGCAGTGGATATTATACGAAGTCTGTCCGGAAAAAGTCCAACCATTGTTAATATAACAAGAATGGTTTGCGGACACCTATGCAGACAAGGAGAGTGGGCTGGAATGCACAAATGTGAACAATGATGATTTCACTGTATTAGTCAGTGGAGGTGCTAGATGCCATTGAGTGAGCATGTGTACTGTGTGGCTATTGCATTCAAATGACTTAGCAAGTAGAGCAACAACTCTGCATCAAATTCATGGTAAGCTTGAACATTCCTCATGTGGAACCTATTTGGATGATTCAGAAGCCCATAGCCATGGGGAACTGGTGATTAGCAGCTTCATCATAACAAGGTAACCACTCAATCATCACATCTCGTTCAGAGATTATTTTGGCAAAACTTCAAATCACTCAGGCGACTCAGCTCCCCTACAGCCTGGAATTGGTGCCATGTGACTTCTGGCTTTTCCTTAAACTAAAATCACCTTTGAAAGGGAAGAGATTTCAGACTGTCTATGACATTCAGGAAAATATGATGGGGAAGCTGATGGTGATGGGGAGAGCTGTGTAAGTTCCCCAGGTGCCTACTTTGAAGAGGACTGAGATATCATTGTCCTTTAACAATATTTCTTGTACCTTCTTCAATAGATACTTCTATTTGTCATAGTCTATGGCTGGATACTTTCTGGACAGACCTAGTAATTATAACCATTTTGTTAACAATGGTAACATTAAAGGTTTTTGTTTTGTTCTTGTTTTGTTTTGTTTTTTAAAGACTTTTTTTTTTTTTTTTTTAATTTCCAGAGAGAGGGGAAGGGAAAGAGGCGGAGAGGGAGAGAAGAATCAATGTACGGTTGCCTTTCACCTGCCTCCAACCACAGACCTGGCTGGAAACCTGGCTTGCAACCTGATTATGTGCCCTGGCTGGGGAATTTTGGGTTCGCAATCTGGCACCTTATGTTTTGTTCCTGTTTTTGTTTTAAGATTTTATTCATTATTTTTAGAGAGAGGAGCAGGGAGGAAGAAAAGGAGAAAAATATCAATATATGGTTGCCTTTCACTTGCCTCCAGCTGGGGACCTGGTTGGAGATATGGCTTGCAATCTAATTATGTGGCCGGCCTGACTGGGAATCGAACCCATGGTCTTGGGTTTGCAGACCAGAACCAATCCACTGAGCCACACCAGCCAGGGTTAGAACATTGAAGTTTTATTTTGTTGTTTAATATCTCTGTTGACATAAATCAAATGAAATAAAAAGGCCAAAGAGACCACACTAGCCTGTCTCCCAAGCTCTTGATCAGTAGTCACTAAATTGATAATGGAATCATCAATTGATAATGTTTCAAATAATTTGATCAAAATAATTAATGTTTTCTTTATCTATGACCATAGAAAAATAACCAAGGTATCCACTGTGTTTATGTTTTACTATTGTTTTCTAGAACATTGCCACCAAATCATTTTTGTGATGCATGCACTAGTCACTTATAATGTGCTGGAACTCAATGATTTAAGTTCCTTGTTCATTTCCAAAATGACATTAATGTTGTGACAGAACATTGTCCCTTCAGTTAGTTCTTACATTATACATAGAATTACTGAAACAACTCTTAGAGGAACAAATAGTATTTCTGTAATTTTTCAGCTGGGTAACTCCTGACAGTCCCTTGGAAGCATGAAGAAAGTCAACTTTTGGAGATCTGCAGTATAAACCAAAGCATATCATTGTCCCAAGAGATAAGAAAACTCACAGCTGAAATGGAATCAAGTCACTGGCAATATCAGCAAGAAGCACACTGTCACTTTTTTAATGTAATTTTGTGACAACCTCTAAGGACATCCAGTGTATGTCATACTTCAAGACTGAAAGTAATTTGTTAACCTTTACTCAAACAATTCTAAGAGATATCCCGCTATCCTTATTCTATCCTTTCCTAACTTAGTTGTTGGTTTCTAGCTAGAAGAGATAGTACATACTGTTATGCAAAAGTCATCCTTAGAAGTTAATTTTCATGAAAAAGGAGAAATACTAAAGACTTACATATAAACAGTTAAAGTTGACAAGTTATTGACAATGTAGCTAGTATATAACTTACCTTTCTATGTGCAAAAGCCAACATTTTCCGCTAATTAGTCTAGGTTTTCTTTTTAAATGGAGAAAAATATATGGCAAGATAGCATCTGACTGCAACACCAAAACTGGAGTTTTAAAGTACACCTGACTTCCCTAATATTTTATATCATGAGTATATACAATTTTTATAGCAAGATAAAGAAAATAGAATTAATTTTTTTAAATTATGTCATTTTGTGAACCAACTTCACTGATTTCCATATTGTTAGGACTTCCTTCTAATCATTCTTTAGTCTGTGAATACTGCACTTCAATAAATATGTACTTTTCTATATCAAAAATTCAATAAATTAATGTACAACTGTCTAAAGGGAAACATTTGTATGACCCAGCAAAAAGAAGAACTGACTCATATTTATACCTTGATTTTGGTTGCCATTAGATATAAATACAAGAGATCTACCAGGCACAGAGAGCAAAATACATGCTAGTTAGCATAAACAGGAAGGATTTATTCCAGGGTTCTAAATGTATTATAGAATTATTAGGATGGCTGACATAATAGATTTTTGTCTAAGCTTCTCAAGTTGACTAATGAAGCCATGTCATAACACTGGCCGCCAAAGAAACTATTGCCCTGTCAAATTACAACCCCCCATACAGCTACTGGATACAGAACTTCTACCTCTTCAGTGAGCTTAAGTTACCACCAGACGAACTGGAAATCCTATCTAAGGAAAATGGTATTCACCATGATTGATGCTTTGCTTGGTAACCTCCTCTCTAAGAAACAATAGCTCTACACACACAAGATAATATACATATTTGACTTTGCTATTTTGCAGTAGCACCATATTCTGGCAACTAGCAGGATCAGTGAGAATCACACTACATTATTTTTGTGGTTGTAACTTTGTATCACAACATATAAAAACATTCATATTGTATCATCTTTCAAAATGCAATAATGCATTAATCTGTAATCAAGAAAGCCAGAGTATTCTTCCAACTCAATGGTTTAATCCATTTATAAGAAAACATCTTTGTTTAAAAGTTTGTTTTGTTGAAAATCAAATCATTTATTCTAACATAATATCTAAATTAATAGCATACTCAAAGTATTCTAGATGGACAAAATTATTTTTTCCTAAAGGGTCACAAGCCATATTCCTACGATAACCATTTTTGAGTACTAAATTTCTTGTAGTTGCATGAAGTAAGTTTATTCTTCTCCTAAAAAACAGCTTTCCTAATATTTGAAAATATCACTTATGTTTTCTACAATATTTTTATTCTCAAGTTTAAATGTTCTTACTTCTTTCATCTGTATAATATGATTTTCAGATTTTCTTCACTTCTAATCATATTCTTTGGGGCTTGATTTAATTTTTAATAATTGTCTTAGAAAGGAGACATTTGGCATGGAATGTAATTATCCAAAAATAATTGGAAAAAGTAAGCAACATACCATGAAGTCATTACATTTCTTTAATTCTGTATGCTCATTAGCAAATGACCATAATACTATCCTGGTACTATTTGCATAATGCTATAAATGTTTTATATCCATCCTTATCTAAAGTACTTTTCTAAACTAAACTAAGTTGTGTAGTTTCCTTAAATGCTTCTATCACTTTTATACTATCTTTGTCTAACTAGTTTTCCTAAATTCTAACCAAAATTTTGCAGTTCCTCAAAACTATTTGTTTTTTCTGTTTACTGGCCTGACTCCCAAAGTAATCTTATAATAGCAATTTCCATAACCTATTTACTATATAGTTCATATTTCTACAATTTTCAAAGCTATATCTCACACCACAGTTCAATTCTGGGCTCCATATTTAAATACAGGGTGTACACAATAAGGTGGCAAAATTTTACTAAAATAAACAACATACCACAAAAGTGTTATATTTTGAAATAAATTTATTCTTATATGTAAATATATAAACATAGTCAAGGAACTTAGTGAAGATCTCAAGATCATAAAAAAGATTCAGCCATAAATGAATGATTCTCTAATTGAAATAAAGAACAATTTACAGAGAAACAACAGTAGAGTGGGTTAAGTTAAGATCAAATCAATAATTTGGAACATAAAGAAGCAAAAAACTACTAATCAAAGCAACAAGCAGAAAAAATGAATTTAAAAAATCAGGGATAGTGTAAGCAGCATGTGGGGTTACTTTAAGCATTCTAACATTCATATCATAGGGGTGTCAGAAAGAGAAGAAAAAAAAGCAAGAAATTGGATATCTATTTGAAAAAATAATGAAAGAAAGCTTCTCTAATTTGTTGAAGGAGACAAGACATACATGTCCAGGAAGCACAGAGATTCCCAAACATGATGAATGCAAGAGGCAGGCTCCAAGAAACATCATAATGAAAATGTCAAAGATTAAATATAAAGAGATAATCTTAAATGCAGCAATAAAAAAGAAGTTAGGTACCTACAGGGATGTTCCCATACAACTGTCAGCTGATTTCTCAAAAGAAACTTTGCAGGCAAGAAGGGACTGGTGAGAAATATTCCAAGTCATGAAAAGGAGGAAACTACAGCCAAGATTGCTCTACCCAGCAAAACTCTCATTTAGAATCCAAGGGCAGATAAAGAACTTCCCGGCCAAAAATTAAATAAAATAAAGGAGTTTATCATCACCAAACTATTATTATATGAAATGTTAAGGAGACTTAAAAAAAAAGATCAAAACTGTGAATAATAAAATGGCTAAAATATACATCTATCAACAACTGAATTAAAAAAAAAAACAAAAAACTAAGCAAACAAGAAGAGCAGAGACAGAACCATGGATATGGGGAGAGTTTTGATGATTGACGGATAGGGGTTGTGCAGGGGAATGGAGGAAGGGATGCTGTGATTAAGTACAAATAGATAGTTACAGAATAGCCATGGGGTATAAAATACGGTATAGGAATTGGAGTAGCCAAAGAACTTATACCCATGGTTATGACATGAAAGATGATATTGGCATGGCCTGAGGGAACAGGGGGTGCTGGGTGGAGGGGATCAAAGACGGAAAAACTGGGACCACTGTAGTAGTAAACTCAATAAAATAAAAAAAATAAATAAAATAAAATTGGCTAGTAGAGACCAGCTTGTAGAAACAACCTTGTAAGACACAAACTTGTAATTTTCCAAAAATAGCATAGCTGTACATATATTGTGATTTTATTGTTGTGTTTTAATTTTATTCTGAGGATTTATTTTTATTTTTAAAGAGAATGTGAATTCAGTCTTTGCATATATTTGCTGTGTTTTCTGAGCTCCCACAGATTTATGTTGAAGTTTGAGAAAATTGCTTTCTGATATGAATGGAAGAATTCCTCTAGATAAGTCACATGGAAGTAATCTTCATGATACAGTGAAACTGACAATCTAAAATGAATTTTTCCAGGGAAATAATTTTTAAGGCTCAGGTTTGAAATTTTTCACCTGTAAAAGGAGACTATTATTGAGTGAACTCAAGTTGATCATTTTAAATCCATTTACAAAATTTCTTCAGGTATTTCTGTTGCTTCTTCTAGATATTTGTGATTCAGTGTTAGGGTAACCTCAATGACACATTTACTGGAGTTTTTACATAGGGAGAGATTCACAGTTCTTGAGTCTTAAGAGAATTAAAATAATTAAAAATGTTGTAAAATCAAAAGTTGTTACAAAAAAAACCACACACACACAAAAACTGCTATTAGTGTGAAGAAGTTCATTCTTTATATATGAATATAAATTTGCCATGATTTCTCCTTTTAAGAGCCATGTCATTAAATCAGAAGTACTAGTAAAAACTACTACGCTAAAAAAAAATCTTTTCTCAAAACTCAAAACTTAACTACTTATGCATGTCTGTTGTGGGTTTTAGATGCACAATCAACTATTATTGTCCATGATTAAGGGGAAAAACTGCAAAACATATGATCAAACTCAATCTTTAACTCAAGCTGAAATTAAATGTCCAGGCCTGGAATTCAATCTTATCCTATTGGTGGTAGGTTTGAGGCCTTTATTTGAATTTCTAAATAACAAATCATTATGATGTTTCTATCTGCCTCACATGGAAAATATGAGGTTACAATGAGAAAACAGATTTTAAAGTGGGCATGTACAACACAGTTGTAGGACAATAAGTTAGTCGCTCTGTGGGCATTGGTGACTGTCTGCCCTCTTGCATCTCCTGGCATCTTTCTGTCTCAGGCACTGTGGCCCAGCCTTCATCCACCGGCTTCCACCCACTGCTGGTACTACCCAAGCATCAGGCTCTTTGCATATTGTCTTCTCCACTGAAAATTTGATTTGGCTTTTCTTTTGTCCTCTGCGTGTTCTGCCCTACATATCTCTGCACCCTTCTCTATTTAGTTTTGCTTTATTCATCTTTAGATCTCAACTCAGGCACCCCCTTCCTCAGAAAAGCTTCACCAAATCGTAGCACACTCTCCACCCTCCACCTTTTCTAGCCCCACATTGTCAAAGAACTTAATCAAGGTCTCTGTCATAAATCCTTCTGACCATTATGCTTGTCAGAGTTTTAACCTCACATTTATTTAAAACTCTTTGATTGGTTTTGGTCACCTTTTATGAGAGTAGGGATCATATTGATGTTTGCTGATCATGACATCCTAAGAGCTCAATGCAGCAATGGGTACAAATTAAATGTTTAGCAAATAATGCTTAGACAAATTGGATGGCTAAGAATACAGATTTCAACATATACATTGGGGAAGTTAGTTGACTTATGAGGTGCTTTCATGATCACCCTATTTAATATTGTATCATCTCCACTCCCAGACCTTCATATTACCTTCCTTTCATTATTTTTCTCAATAGCACGTAATTTCATTTGGCATACTATGTATACCAATACCACTGACATAGTAAGAACAAACAATAAATGATTAAGGCATAAGATTTAGCTGGTGTATTTTAAAGGTATGTCAAATTTTTTTAGTCAATGCTATTCCTTCTTAATGCATATTAAAGTCTGATGTAAAGTTTGTTTTTACATTTCCTTGATCCTGGAACTAAAAAAAAAAAAATGCTTTAAGAGGATAAAGAACTGGTGAAACTGCATCATTAAATTGTGGTTGGATATCTGGATTCTGAGTACAGAATTCTTACAGTCAAATCCTGGCTTCCACATATAAAGGCTATCTGGCCTTAAATAGATGATTTAATCTCTTTAAAGTTCCAATTTCTTCAAATGCAAAATTAGGGGAGAATTGTAATAATAGTTTTCAACCAATAGGATTGTTCTGAAGTTGTGAAGATAAGCAATAAGACATTTAAAATGTTTAACATGATGTTTAGTATATAGCAAGTATTCAATAAATATTAATGTTACTGTTACCAAAGTGATGGTTTCAGAACCAGAGAGCCCTTTCAGAAACATGAGAAAATATAGGGATCAATGCCATTGCTCAGAGGGTTTTTTGATATCAAAGAAATTACACGACTCTCAATACTGCCTATCCCTTGACTATCACCATTGGTATAAATGCAATGGACACACATTATTTTGTATTATGAGTAAATGCCTTATGGATACACTGGGACTAAGTCATTTAAGTGATAGTTTCTTCTTCTAAAGAGTTTCTTTTTTTTTTTTAAATACTTTTTTTTTTTTAATTTAGATTTAATTTCATTATTTTTAGAAAGAGGGGAAGGGAGAGAGGCAGAGAGGGAGAGAGGCAGAGAGGGAGAGAGACATCAATGTATGGTTGCGTTTCACCTGCCTCCAGTTACAGACTGACTGGAGACCTGGTTTGCAACCTGGTTATGTGCCCTGGCTGGGAATCGAACCTGTGACCTTTGGGTTCGTAGGCCGGCGCCTTATCCACTGTGCTACCAGCCAGGGTCTAAAGAGTTTCTATGCAAGACAATAATCTAGGGCAATACATGAAACATGCGCTGAGATTTCTAATAAAATAGTTGCTATAATATATGAGACAAAGAGCTTGTTTGTTGCCATATTGATTTATGAAAATTTTAGAAAATTTCTATATAGAGGGTTGAATTTTTACTTGAACTTGGACGGAGGGTTTAGAGGAAAAGTAGAGTATAACTTCTATCGCATTCTAAAAATAAGTGGCATTCTTGCCCTCCTACAACATAAAAAATCAGAGAAATTAAACTTTATTGGAAAATATACTAAATAGCTTATGCACAGAAATTTTGATTTTTTAAGCACTCTATCCGATATAAGTGAAATAAATTTTCTCATGCAAGCCAGAATTTACTTCTCACAATCTCATACTCAAATTATTAGAATTCTTTGATGAAAATTTACTTTATCATAGCAAATATTTGCATTTTTAAGATCTCATTTTCACTTTAAAACATATATATGTTTATATATATTTCCTAGTATATACATACTAGAAAATATTGTTTTATCAATGTTTTTGATGTGTTTGAAGTATATAAAAGCAGAGCTTTTTATTAGTATATCAATGATTTGCACAAAATTATGGTTTGGAGTACATAAAATTATTTTGCTAATCTTTTTAAAACATTTTTTCTTTATTAACTTTTGGGGTTGACATTGGTTAATAAAATTATATAGTTTTCTGGTGTACAATCTTATAATAATAATCTATATATTTCATTGTGTGTTCACCACACTAAGTCACATCTCCTTTCATTATTATTTTTTCCTTTTTTCCCTTCTATTACTTCCCCCACCCCCTTTTCCCTCTGATATCCCCATACTGCTGTCCGTGTCTATTATTATTATTATTATTTTACTATTTGTTAGACCCCTTCACCTTTATTACCCAGCCCTACAATCCTCCTCCCCTTTCACAGCCATCAATATGTTCTCTAAAATGGTTTCTCTACAACTTTTATATTAGTCATATATCAAACAAATATTTCTCCAATAATAACATCAAAACAAAAATAGTCTCTACTGAAATAAAATAAAATCTGAATTGATAATATTTGATTGATAATAGTTTACATTAGTTATATTTTATTCAAACAGAATATGTTCTTATTTCTATTATTTAAAAACAAATAAGAGGGAAATGTATTTTAGTGTAGTGAAATCAGACAATCATCCGAGTTGGTCATTTTTATGTAAAATAACTTGTTCTCAGTTCATGTAGAAATACTGCAAATGCAGCAGTCATAGTGAGATACACCTTGGGAGATCTTTGTCACTTGGTATATGTCAGAAATAGAAGCAAATTTTTAGAGATAAACCAGGTTGGTTTTGGAGAAGCCTGTCCAGTCAGCAGTGCCAGAAACATGTGACCTCAAGCATCCCCAAGATAACTCTGAAACTATACATTCTGAGAGACAGCATTTATCAAAGTCCAAGGAAGCACTTCCATCATGTGTTTTCATGAGCCTGTCCTAATTACCGTACCGATGTCTCCAGGCAGCTGTGACCCCCAAGCTATGGCTCCCTAAGGGTTTGTGCCAACATCTGAATGACCCCATGCATTAAATCAGTTCTATTTGGGGGGACTTACTATCTCTTCTTTGAATGTAAAGATGCTTTTAATCTCAACTACCTTGGTTTGCTAGATGTAAAGTTTTCAATTTTTTATTCTATTCATGTGATTTCTTTTTATTTTATTAATTTTTAATTTTTTCTGTATAAAACAAGGAGGAAATAAATTACCTCCTTCATCAAGAAACTGATAAATTTTAAATGTCCCTATCAGTATCCAGATAGATAAGGTAGATGTACTGCCCTGGCTGGTATGGCTCAGTGGATTGAGCACCGATCTGCAAACCCAAGTGTCACTGGTTCGATTCCCCAGCCAGGGCTCATAACCAGGTTGCAAGCCAGGTCTCCAGTCAGGTCCCCAGCTAGAGGCAGGTGAAAGGCAACATACATTGATGTCTCTTTCCCTCTCTGCCTCCCTCCCTTCCCTTCTCTCTAAAAGTAATGAATAAAACCTTAAAAAAAAAAAAAAAAGGCAGATGTGTGTGTACATATAGATACACACACACAATTTGTATATATACACATGTATACATACATGTACATAGGTAATACATACAAATTTATTGATATCCATATCGTTAGCATGTATCACTAGGGCAAATACAAATTATGAAAGCCTTTTAATTCATAAACTATTATTCTATCAAAATTTTAAAATCGTAAAGGTATTAACAAAGAAATACCATTCCAGGATGTTATCCCAAAGATAACTATTACAAAAGTTACATGCAAAGACATGTTATTTATAGTTATGAATATTGGGACAGAGTGGGGAACTGGAAAACATGTTAATGTCCATTACTATGTGAGTGATCAAATGCAATTCTACTGCAAAATATTAAATAGATTTTTAGCTCCAGCAAAGTGATTAACTAGACTGGTGCCAAATACTATAACTAACTGAAAATACTTGATAAAATATAATTGCATATTTAATCTATGATAATGTACAAGAAAGGTGCCAGGTGCCAAACAAAAGCTGAAATTCAAAGCAGTAAGCAAGTGAGCATCACAACAATCCTGGATGCTAGTTGAACCTTGCTGAGAGGTTTATGTTTATGAGGTCTGTCCCGAAAGTGTCGAGCTAAGGTCAATCTAATTAAAACAGTTTGCTCAGCCAATACTTTTGGGCCACACCTCGTAAGTTAAGTTGTAACATTACACCAGGTTAAGAGACAAGGTCCTCCAACAATTTCAAGTCCAAACAAGAGGCAAAAATTATTCTACTCACTGACCCAGAAAAATGACAAGGATGCTTTGTCAGATGTCACTGATGAAACATTCTTATCTCCTTGGCTGTACACAGGGGGCTACATAAAACTAGCATCTGTGACAATTTGCACAGGGAAATGTTTTCCCAGTCTTGGGGTATGCACAATTTCTGCTAAAATTTTTAGAAGTGATGAAAGGTTCTCAGAGGAGAACTCAAGCAATGATAGAAGGGGAGGTGGTAGATAAATAACCTGTTTCCTCATTCACATTACTGAGTGTTCTACACTTTTTCTTTTTTTTTTTTAAATTTTTATTGTTGTTGTATTACATCCATCCCCTTTTTGCTCCCCTCTGTCCCCCTCCCCACCCACCCATTCCCCCCAAACTCAATCCCACCTGTTGTCCATGTCCATGGTTCCTTTATACTAGGTTCTTGTCTAAGTTGCTCCCCTTCTTTGCCTCTGCCTCCCCCCTCCACACAACCCCGTTCCCCCTGACCACTGAAGGCCTATTCCTTATATTCATATACTTGGTTCTGTTTTGCTTGTTGTTAGTTTTGCTCATTATTGTCCCATAATGAGTGAGATCATATGATATTAGTCCTTCACTGACTGGCTTATTTCACTAAACATAATACTCTCCAGTTCCATCCATGTTGTTGCAAAGGGTACAAGTTCCTGCTTTCTTTCTGCTATATAGAATTCCATTTCATCAAGAGTTCCCTAGCAGGGCTGACTTCCAGCTGCTTACAGTGGTCACTTTTGTTGATAACACAGCCTTGATTGGCTTTGCTCTTTTCCCTGCCTAACTTGGCCACACACGTACTGATTTCTAGTGTCCTCTACCAATTTGACTACTTACGTGAATTGAACTCTTACTTCAGGGTTCTAGAGGCATCTAAACTAAGAAGGACACTTACTTTTTATTCAGGATTTCAGTACAATAAAATATTACCCTGTAAAAAATAGAAACTTCATTTCTCAGTGATGTGACTTCTACTTTTACCTCTACATCAGTAGTGTAGAAAAATCCCAAACGAAAATATTTTTAAAATATTGACATTGACTTTTATTTGTTATTCACATAGAACACCTATAGCAAGTAAATTTAAAATTTCTGCGTAGAGAAACTTCAACAATATACCTTGTTGGAATCTCATGGGATGGGAAAATAAAGTATGTTTAAATATAATTAAACACTATTAAACACACACAAAACTATCATAAGTGAGAAAAGATGTAAGAAATAGAAGAATTGGCACACCCAGAAAGTCACTAAACAAGCAACATGAATAAAACTATAAAATAGATATTTTTAAACAATTAAAGAGGGAATGTAAAATAATTTGAAAGGGAAGGACATTATGAAGAAACAATGAGCTTTGAAAAGGAGTTAGAGAACATTTTTATAAATGAAAAAAATGAAGATTTCTTTTCCATGTACACTGGAAACATAAAATAGGAGGTAAAGACACAAATTAATGAACCTGAAGATCAGGGTAAGAAAATGATATAAAATGAGCACATAGGGGCAAATGGCTGGGTACCAAAAGGCACAGAGGGATTTGACCTATCTAGGTAACACCTTTAATACACATATGCTAAAAATTCAAGTTACATCTATAATGTTTTTCTGGGAGGGTTTTTCAAGATGTATTGTTGAGAAAAGCAAGAAACAAATAATTAAATATAACATAATTTTTTAAAAGAAGCAACACCAAATTAGAAAAATACTTTGTATTTGTGTGCGCAGGAGCCTTGTATGCTCACAGAAGTTGCTAAACAATACACCTTGACTGTTAAAGGTACTGGAGTCAGTAAGAATGAGAGAAGGGAAAGAGAGGCAAGGCAAGAAACAATAAAGCAGGTGCATTTTATTTATCTATTAATTTTTAAAATTAAAAAACATTTAAAGATTTTATTTATTATTTTTAGGGAGAGGAAAAGGAGAGAGGCAGAGAGGGAGAGAGACATCAATGTATGGTTGCCTTTCACCTGCCTCCAGCTGGGGACCTGGCTGGAGACCTGGCTTGCAACCTGGTTATGTTGCCCTGATGGGGAATCAGACCAGTGACCTTTGAGTTCGTAGGCTGCCTTACCCACTGTGCCACCAGCCAAAGCAGCAGGTCCATTTTAAAAAGTGAAACTGTTTTTAAATGTCTAAGATGATCCCATTTATGCAAAATTATAAATGTGTGTCCATTATGCACATAAAGGAATACATGAAAGGATGACCATCAAAATTACAGTTATCTCCAGATAAATTTGTGTGATTTATACTAACTTTCTTAAAAGCTATATATGTAGACTTTTTTTTTTCTTAAAGGAACATTTTCTTTTATGTAGTCAAGTATAATAGCTATTTTCAATGTAGAAAAATAATTCTGTGCTCATCTTTTTCCTTTCTTCATTTATCCCCAAGCCATGAAATGTTAATATGAAGAGGGAAAAGACGGCAAAGGACATATTTTTGTGTTCAGATTTGTTGTCATAATACATTCACAATAACTTTAATTTTAATATTTCAATATCTTCTCACTTCATATTTACCAGCAACTCTGGTAGCACTGAGGCTGAATGTCAACACACATTGGGCTTACTAACCTATTTGGTTTGGATACAGTTTAGAGTAAATGAAAAGAAGAGTAAATGACCAAGTAAAAAATATGTATTATTTTATATTTGAAGATATTCTAAATTTTAGAAGCAAATACCTCTTCTCTGTTATTTTCAGTAGTTAGGAAAACTAATATCAATATTAACCAAGTGCTATTAGTTATATTATTTAAAATGAATTATCAATTAGTTTATTAATTTATCCAATGAACACAATTATTTTAAATTATATTTTATTGATTATGCTAAAACAGTTGTCTTGATTTTTCTCCCCTTGCTTCTTTCTAATCAGCACCTCCACTCCCTCAGGCAATCCCCTCAACATTGCTCATGTCCATTGGCCATGCTTATAAGTTTTTTGGTTAATCCATTTCCTATTATATACTTTATATCCCATGGCTATTCTGTACTCACTAATACGTACTTTTTAATCCCTTCATCCCTTCACCCATTCTCCACCCCCAAGCTTCTGTCAGGCAACATCAATCTACTCTCCATATCAATAATTCTGTCTCTGTTCTTCTTTGCATACTTTCTTTTTTAGATTCAGTTGTTGATAGTTGTGAATTTATTGTCATTTTATTGTTGATAGTTTTTATCTTCTTTTTCTTAATAAGCTCCTTTAACAATTCATATAACAATGGCTTGGTGATGATGAACTCCTTTAGTTTTGCTTGTCTGGGAAGCTCTTTATCTGCCCTTGGATTCTAAATGATAGCTTTGCTGGGTAGAGCAATCTTGCCTATAGATCCCTGCTTTTCATGACTTTGATTATTTCTTGCCAAACCTTCTAGCATACAAAACTTTTGTATACAAAAATTTTTGTATACAGGTGCCTCTGTAGGTACCTAACTTCTTTTCTCTTGCTGCATTTAAGATTCTCTTTTTAAGCCCTGGTTGGTGTAGCTCAGTGGATCAGTGCCAGCCTGAGAAACCAAAGGTCACTGGTACAATTCTCAGTCAGGGCACATAACCAGGTTGCAAGCCAGGTCTCCAGCAAGGTCCATAGCTAGAGGCAGGTGAAAGGTAACCATACATTGATGTCTCTCTCCTTCTCTGCCTCTCTCCCTTCCCCTCTTTCTAAAAATAATAAAATATAAAAAAAAAAAGTAAAAACAAAAGATGCTCTCTTTATTTTTAAACTATGGCATTTTAATTATGTTGTGTATTGGAGTGGGCCTCTTTGCATTCATCTTGTTTGGGACTTTCTGTGCTTCCTGGACTTTCATGTCTATTTCCTTCACCGAATTAGAAATTTTCTTTCATTATTTTTACAAATAACTTTCTTTCTTTCTTTTTTTTTTTTTTATTTTGCTCTTTCTCTTCTTCTGGCACCCCTATGATGCAAATGTTGGACCTCTTGATGTTGTCCCAGAGGCTGCTTATTTTTTGGATTCTTTTTTCTTCTTGTTCTGATTAGTTGTATCTTACTTCCTTATTTCCAAATCATTTATTTGAGACTTGGTTTCATCCACTCTACTGTTGTTTCCCTGTAAATTGTTTTTTATTCCAATTAGTGAATCTTTCATTTCTGACTGCATCTTTTGTGTACTGGTAAGGTCTTTACTAAGTTCTTTGAGCATCCATCCTTACAACCAGGAATTTGAACTCTTTATCTGATAGATTGTTTATCTCCATTTTGTTTAGTTTCTTTTTGGAGTTTTGATTTCTTCTTTCATTTGGACTGTTTCTTTGTCTCTTCATTTTGGCAGACATTCCATGTTTGTTTCTATGTTTTAGGTAGAGCTGCTTTGACTCTATGTCTTGGCAGCATGGTCTAATATAGTAGGTGTCCTTCTATATGTATATGCACAGCCTCACCTATCACCCAAGCTGGGTACTTGAGGTGTGCCCTTCATGCAGGCTGAGTACACCCTCCCCTTGTAGTTGAGTCTTGATTGCCATTTATAGGTCAATGGGAGGGATTTACCCAGGCCATTCAGCTGCAAGGATTGTCTATGCACACTGACCACCAATCTCTGTCCTTGGTGGAGGATCAGCTGTGCAGGGGCAGGATGGTGGTACTCCATTGTAGTCTGTACTATCCACTGGGTTCACTGGCCCTGGGGTTTCCTGGGTGGGGCAGGCTAAGGTCAGCCCTCACCTGTGTTTTGCTTGGGGGCCATGATTCCTGAGCTGTAAAGTAATCTGAGATGTCTGCTACTTGTGCTGGGCTTGGAAATTCCCAGGTGAGGCCAAGCTGTGACTCTAAGCTGTCTGCTTATATTGTCAGGCCTAGATCTCATTGAAGCAGCTGTTGCTTGTTTGATAGGATTTAGGAAGTTGTGAAGCAGGAGCCAACACCAGCCATTCATATGGAAAAGTAGTTTGGGTGGGCCCATAAATTGGGTGGGGAGAACCCTCTGGGGATCTCCAAGAAGGATTAAACAGTGATAGCCAGGTTGATGGAGTCTCAAATATGGCACCAGCTTACTGGCTCTGTGGCTCTATGGGGGGAGGATTTGAAAAAGAGGTAACGGCACCTGTTTGCCTTGATTCCAGATACTTCAGTTTCTTCCCAGGTACAATTGATGCCTTTCAAGCTGCTAACCAGGTGCTGGAGCATAGTGTGAGTGAGTCTGCACAGGTGAATCCATGTGTGGGTTCTATAAGAGGAACTGCTTGGGGCTTCAGCAGTTTCTTCCACCAACTCAACCCCATTTATTTTTTCAGTCAGAAGTTATGGGGACTTATTTTCCTGACACTGGAACCCTGAGCTGCAGGGCCTGGTGTGGGACTCCCACTCCCAAGATATTCTTCCCGAATTTTTATCCACCACACATGGATGTGGGTCCATTTTGTGTATGCACCCCTCCTACCAGTCTAGATGAACATGATTTCTTTAATTCCATAGTTGTCAGACTTTCATTTAACTCAAATTCTGATGGTTCTGAGTGGTGATTGTTCTCTATTTTAGTTATAATTTTGATGTGATTATGAAGACAAGCAAATTTTGAAATACCATATGTTCAACTATGTATACTGAAGTTGTCTTTTTCAGAAATAATACCCAAATTATCCCTATTCTGAAAACAAACCAAACTACCTCCAAGATCAACACATTTCTGTTTATTTTAATTAGAATCATATTCAACTTATGATCAAATAAAATAAGCAGATTTTAGGCAATAATCAATTCTAGTTCATTTGGAGATTTTGCTTTTGTTAACCATATCTCTTTTTTTACTTCAACATTATTAGAATTGTTATAATGATAAAATAACATTAAATTTTTTAATAAGATGTTCATGTCATCTTAGTCTCCTCCATAAAATCACCAGCTCTGAAGCCCACCCAAACATACATATGCATGAACGTATGTAATTTTCTTCATACTTAATAGATAATTGATTTTAAAAGCATTGCTTTCTAAAGGAATTGGCATCCTTTTTAAAAAAGGAATCAGCATTAAATTTAAAAGTCACAATCTTGCTGTGTGTGTCTGTGTGTATCTTAAGGAAGATTTGTTGTAATTTCCACCCTATTTATTGCAAAAGTATTGTGCCTGAAACCATGTAGGAGGAACAAGAGAAAACTTGTCTAATTTCCTCGTGTGCATATTAGCTCTTTTGCTGCTTCATTGTGAGAATGAGTATTATGATTGTTAGTCAGTTGTGGGTATCATTATTTGGATTTTCATTCTCAAGTTATACCTTTAGTGTCACTGTAAATGAATCTGCATCCAATATTATAATATGATTAAAAATGATAATTAGTCACAGCTGGATAAAAAAGATACCAGCTGGAGTTCTTCTTCATTAACAGGATGCCAGTAGAACTTACAAGGTTCTCTAGAATCACACTTTCCTGCTGTTCATATTAATATCTATTTAATTAATGCTTTTATTTTAGTGTATGACTTTGACTCAATCATGAGAACATGAGTCAAATTCATCTAGCTACAAAGGATTGAAGAGCTAGTTTGATAAAAAATTTGCAATTACAAATTTTACAAACTTAGTTTTTACTGATAATTTCTTTGTATAAGCAATTTTGCCAAAGTATAGCTTTACAAGTTATAAGCATAAAAGAGACAATGCAAAATAGATAAATATCTTAGACAATTTGGAATTCTTTATAGCTTTTGCTACTAATTATTTGCTTCTATCATTTCAATTATTTTCTTTCACCTGTATATTTGTACAATATAAACAATATAAATGGAATTTTTATTTTCTTCAATTTCAAGCCTATTAAATAACTGCAGTTATTTAAATTTAATTCTCTGGAAAAGGAGTAAGTGGAAGCTACACTAACCTTTTCCCAGGACAAAACTGGAATTCACAAAAAGAAAAAAAAAAGGTTCTGCATAGCCAACTGCACACTAGCTGGGGGGAAGCCAAACAATCAATGACAAAAAAAATAGAGACCACTTCACCACAACATGCCTGCTAGGGAGTGCAGAGGCTGCTGGGCTCCTGCTGGTGGCTGCTGAAGGTCTGGAGGGATATTTCAGTGGCTGGGGATTCCCCTGGGAAGTTGGGGGACTAAACATCAAGTTAAATCCATAGCCTAGAGTACTAGAACCAGGAAAGGAACCTAAATGAAAAACATTGGGACTTTTGTCCACCAGGGAGAGACAGCTTAAGACACAGAGAGCCTCTTATAAGGCCAACATACAAAATTCTGTTTATAGCCACTTACCCTGGCTTCTGGCAGAGTGAACTAGAGACATGTGAGGAGACTCTGGGGTTGGTGGTTCTGAGAAGAGAACTGAAGGAATACTCACCAGGATCCCTGTGCTGAGTTGTTCCCTAGTACAGAAGCCATCTTACTCAGGCAGCTAACTCCCATTCAAGGGGTATCAGCCTGAGGGGAAGGAATAGCCTCTCCCCTCTCCCCACCCTGTGGAGCTTAAGCTAGGCTGCTGAGTACAGCTGGAAGCTATCTCAATGATTAAGTCTAACAGCAAAGGAAGATCTCCAGAAGTTCTTGGATTTTAGCTGACCCTCCCCTGGGCCCAGTGCAAGTAAAAGCCAGCTCTGGTGTGCAGCCAGGTTCTTTCTGCACACAACCAGGCCCAGCAGCATATTTACAAGCTATGGATAGCTGATGCCTCTAAACATGTTGTCCAAGGCCAGTCACAAGGAGCATATGACATAGGTCTATACCAGCATCTCTATAGATAACCTAAACATAGAAATAAATGCAAAAAAAAAAAGCAACCAAAGGGGGAAGATAAAGAAAAAGCTCCCAAATGAACAATAAACAATAAGAGAATAATGCAGAAGAAGAAAGCAAGCATTGATCAGATATATATTTTAAAGTAATGATTATAAGCATATTCAACAGCATGAAAAAAGACATAGAAACCATTAAAAGAGGACCAGCAGAAATAAAGAGTGCAATATCTGAAATAAATACTACACTGGAAGGAATTAACAGTAGGTTAGATGAAATAAAGGATTGAATTAGTCATTTGAAAGACAAGATAGAAAAATACAGAGTGGCAAAAAAGAAAAAAGAATTTTACAAAACTAAAGAGAGATTAAGAGAGTAAGCAAGGGATTAAGTACCTATTTGAATAAATAATGACTGAAAATTTCCCTAATCTGGTAAAGGAAAAAGACACACAAGTCCAAGAAGTTCAGAAAGTCCCAACCAAGATGAACCCAAAGAGAACCACACCAGGACACATCATAATTAAAATGGCAAAATTTAATGACAAGGAGAGAATTCTAAAACCCATAAGAGAAAATTAGTTACCTACAAGGGAGATAGAATTAGACTTTCATCTGATTTCTTAACAGAAATATTTCAGGCCAGAAGACACTGGCATGAAATATTCATGGTGATGAAAAGCAACGACCTATAATCAAGGCTACTTTATCCAGCAAGGCTGTCATTTAAAATTGAAGGAAAAACAAAGAGCTTCTCAGACATGAAAAAGCTAAAGGAGTTTGTTAACACAAAACCAGCACTGCATCAAATGTTAAAGGGCTTACTTAAAGGAGAACAGAGGAAAATAGTTAAAATTAAAAGGGTATTAAATACATATCTATCAATAATTGTCTTAAATGTAAATGGCTTAAATGCTCCAACAAAAAAGACAATAAGGTAGCTGAGTGGATAAGAAAACAAGACTCATATATATGCTGTCACCTCAGATTGAAAGTTGCACATAGACTAAAAGTAAAAAAGAATAGAAAAAGACACTTCATGCAAATGTCAAGGAAAGAAAAGCTGGGGTAGCAACAAAATAGACTACCAACAAAGTCCAACAAAATAGACTTTAAAACCAAGACTATAGTAAGAGACAAAAAAGAAAAATACTACATGATAGTAAAGGGAACAATCCAACAAGAGGATATAAGCCTAGTAAACACTTATGCATCCAATGTAGGAGCATCTAAATATGTAAAGCAAATCCTGATGACCATGAAGGGAGAGATCAATGGAAATACAGTCATAATCAAGCATTTTAATCCCCCATTGACTTCAATGGATAGATCTTCCAGGCAGAAAATCAACAAGGAGACAGAAGCCTGAAATGACACACTAGATCAAAAGGATTTCATTGATATCTTCAGAGCATTTAACCCTAAAGTAGCAGAATATACACACTTTCAATATACACACTGGAACATTTTCTAGGATACACTACATAGGACACAAAACAAGTGTCAATAAACTTAAGCAGATTGAAATCATATCAAGCATCTTCTCTGACCATAATTCTATGAAACTAGAAATCAACTACAAGGAGGAAACTAAAAAAATTTTACCTTTATACATCAGCAAGAAATAATTTAAATATGCAGTTAAAAAATAATTATTTTTAAAACATTATCAAAATAGGAAACAATTAGGGAAAATCTCTACAGTAAGATATATCTACATAGATATAGATCTATATAGATATAGATACATAGATATACATTTATATATAGTCTCTAACCTTTTTTGGCACCAGGGACCAGTTTTATGGGAGAAACTTTTTCTACATATGGGCAGTGGGGATGGTATTGGGATGATTCAAACAAATTATATTCATGCTCATCTGCTGCTATTTGGCCATGCCAGGCCCAAACTGGTACCAGTCCATGGTACAGATGTTGGGGACCCCTGATATATATGGATATGTAAAGGACATAAAATAGATAAAATAATTTCTAAAAATTGGAATATTTTTACTGTCTGACCTTAAGACTTAACATAAAGTTAGGATAATCGAGACAGTTTGATATCTGCATTATACAAGGATGGACTACCCAAAAATGGAATTTATTTATAAAAAATTGGGTATTTATTCATACATGTTTAAATTTCAGTCATCTTCAGAATACTTTTCATTTGATTCAATACACCTATGAAGATTTTTTTCTACTGCTCAAAACAGTTTTTGAATTCATTGATTTCTTGCTTTTAAGTGCTTTTGCCCATTTTATGTTTCTCCTCTTCCACACTGGCAAAACATTTTCCTTTGAAGATTGTTTTTTATCTTGGGAAACTGACAAAAGTAGCTTGGTGTGAGATCAATTCAATAGGGAAGGCAAGCACATGGGTCATGCCATTTTTGGTCAAAAAGTGCTGAACACTCAGCATGTTGTAGACACATGTGCTAATTCATCACCCATCATGAAGTGGGTAAATGCATTAAAAGGGTCTTCAAAAAAAATTCACTGAAGCCAAATGCAGTCACTCACAATAATTCAAACTGGTAGGCTGAAACAGATGGGTTCCTAGACCACTTCCTTAGCAGGGGAAGCCTGTCTACAGGGGCCCACCCTCCAGAAGATAATTCTGGTTTTTGGGTTCCCTATTTACAGACGGGTAGGTTGATGAACCTTAATAATGAATTTAGAATAAGACTTAACTCTCAAGGTCAATTAATTTTCAAAAATATGCCAAAGCAATGCATGTAAAAACAATGATCTTCTAAGTGGTGCTTCAATAACAGATTCATAAGAATACGCAGGTGGGGAAATAATGAATCTTGACCTCTGCTATTTCACAACATACCTTTTAAACTTCAGTAGAAAATATAATTTGACTACCTGGACTAAGTAAAGATCTTAGAAAGATTCCACAAAATAAAAACAATGATATAAATGTACTTTATAATTTAAAACATTTTTTACCAAAAGACACCATTAAATATATATAAAGAAGCCTAATAATTGGTGAGATACACTTGAGAAAAAATTTTAACTCAGAATATATAAAATGTAGATTTTAATGATAGAAATAATTTATATTATTTGACCCAAGTCAAACAATCCTAAGTATACAAGAGAAAGAATAAAATATATACAATTTTCCCAGATTTCTCTCCTCAAAAATTAGTACCTCAATAATTTAGGAAGATGCTACATTTTTTGTATTTATGTATATACAGTCTGTAAGTTGTTTTATTTACTATGTAGATGATGAATGACTATCCTGATGTTGTCAAAATTATCTCATTTTAAATCTTTGTTTTTTGTAATTGATATAAAATTTCAAAATTATTATAGAATGTTTATATATTATTTTAATGAATACTCTGAAATCCCATTAAGTAAAGAATACTATACCTATATTTAGTTTTCCTAAATATTTACTATTATAAATATATTGCTCACAACAATTTCTGAGCATAAATCTTTTTTTAAATTTCATTCTTAGGACAGACTTCAAGGCATGAATTACTACAAACAAAGCTTTCACTCCTTGATGCCAAATTGCTTTTCAAAACAGTTACTCAAAGTTACATTGCCCTAGCATATGTCAGAGTAATTGAACTTTAATTATTGAAATATTATAAATAGAACAATAACATACTTCCATTTATAATTTAGGAGAGAGAAATGAGACTGGAGACAGTAAATATAGTTAGGGATTGATTACATTAAACAACACAGGAAATTATGTGAATTTATGCCACAACTGAGCAGCTCCTGGCATTCACTTGTTTATTTCTATAATTTCTTAATAAATATTTATTGGTCACCCATGCTGCTCCAGGCAGTATGCTAGATATGGAAATTATTTAAAGCTCAAAAACAAAAATGGGATGGACTTGCATTTGAGATTTAGGAATGCTTGATGGTCTAAGATCAAAATTTTGTTTTGATGAAATAAGTGTATAGAAAGGTCCTGCATTGCCCACATTTCTTGCTTTCCCCAGAATCTTTATATCCATCATTTCAAATGAATAACTCTTAACTCTTCCTTTGAGTATTAGAGTAGAACCTATTTCCTTCAGCAAGGCTTTATAACTCATTTCCAAGGTAAGATGCATTTTTTGACTGCTCTCCTGCCTCCTAAGCACAGACAGTGTCTCCAATATAATACCTTTGGAAGAAGCCAACTGAAAATCAACAGGAAAGTTGCAAACTTAAGAGATGTGAATTGATTTTCTATATATAAGGCTAACAGTTCTTTCTGAAGGAACATTTCACCCTCAGACCATCCTCTCCTTTTCAAGCTCCAACTCAAGATTAGCACGTTGCCATAACTGAGCTATTCTTATTTCATTTTCCCTTGTTTTTCTCTAAGGCAACAAGTCTATCTTCTTGAAAAGCTTGGATAATAAAATTACACATATAAATTTATTGTGGATCATACAAAGCAATGAATTGTACGCAAGTTTTACTTGTATTGATTCAGTATTGATTCATGCATCATTTGCCATGAAGTTTATTCAGAGAAACACAATTACTGCTTTTACACTTCACTTAAAACATAAAGTTTTCAACAATATAAAGTGCAGAGTTTTAGAATTGGTGATATTTTGAGAAAATGAAACCTTAAATGTGGATTTTTGAAAGTTTATTGCTATGAGCAAACAACACTTTAAAAACTGAATCATCATTAGTATACTCTTCTTTAAAAAATCTTTTTATTGATGATAAAGAAAACATCCTCCACTATTCCTCTTTAGTTACAGTTTTATTGTTAGAGAATGAAAACTCTGTTTCTGTACTTGGTTTAGTTTTGATGACCCTACTTAACTATAATACATCATATTGTATTCTGTATGATGTCTGCACTCACAAATACTTTCTCCAAAATCAGATTTTTTTTCTTTCATAAAATTTTCTCACTTAATCATATAGCATTCATAAATAACAAAGAAGTGCACAAATAACTGAGTTGAGATGTAAGGTCTTGGTCTACTTGGAATTTTTAAATAATTTTGATAATTATAACATTCTGATAGGGTAATATCTTTAATCAAAAGGTGTACCAAGGCCTTGGCTGATGGCACAGTGGAAAAGGCGCCCTGCCTGTGAACTCAAAGGTCACTGGTTCAATTCCCAGCCAGGGCACATTGCGAGGTTGCAAGCCAGGTCTCTAAGCAGGTTCATAGCTGGAGGCAGGTGAAAGGCAACCATACATTGATGTCTCACTCCCTCTTTGCCTTTCTCCCTGTCCCTCTCTCTCTAAAAATAATAAATAAAATCTTTTTTTAAAAAAAAGGTGTCCCAGTGATAAAATTAGTAATTATTTTCCTAAAAGAGAATAATAATTAAAAAGATTACAATAAAAAATTATGGGACAATAATGAGCAAAACTAACAACAAGCAAAACAGAACCAAGTATATGAATACAAGGAATAGGCCTTCAGTGGTCAGGGGGAATGGGGTTGGGGGGAGGGGGGAGGTAGAGGCAAGAAAGGGGAGCAGCTTAGACAAGAACCTA
>PVIW01000530.1:0-105273 GCA_004026585.1 Noctilio leporinus
TCGGTCGGGAACGCCTCACCTACTGTCCCGCTGGCCTCCTCTGCCTCTGGGCTCTGCTCCCCTGTGTCCAGATGCTGTCCGTTCCAATCCCTAGGGTCCTGAAGACGTCTCACGCTCCTTATCCTGTCCTCTAGCTGCTTTGGTACTTGAGAACACCATCAGCACTGCTCTCTACTCTGTCGCCATCTTCCCTCCTCCCCTAACACCATTTTTTAAAAAGTATACTTACATCTGCTGTTTTGCCCAGTTTCCATTAATAACAGGATATCTGTATATTTGCTTTGAAAGCTACAGTTACTATTAATCTTTTGGTATAGACTGAACTTCAAAGTCCTGTCCAAACTGTGTGGTGACCAAGCAGCAGCTTCTGAATGCCTGAAGATGATACACAGTGCACACAAGTGCCCAGCTCTGACGAAGGTAGTGGAGAAATAAAATAAGACAGTGTTGCCTTGTATGGGCTGAGATAGAGGGCAGGCACGTAACTGCCCACACTGGACTTGCAGAACCTTTTAAGCACCTTTACCTGCCAAGGGTACACCATGACCATTTTTCTGAGTCTTTATTTCCACTGAGCTCAAGTGGAGGGTAAAACAGGGCTTCTGCTGAATGTTTCTGGGTAGCCTTCCAAAGTACGGTTCATGATCTTTTTAATGATGGCCACATGCCTGTCCCAAGAGTTCCTAGTCCCCAGCAATATTTTCTGTGTAGTTATATGTAGGAAAATAGATGACTGAATTGATTAGGTTCATCTAAAAGATAAAGGAATATTAAGGTTTGGACTTGGGGATAAGCCATGAGTCCCCTTCCTCATCCCTCAAATCTCTGCTTCTTCCCATCAGTGTTCTGGAAGGTTGGGTTCATCAGACATGGGTTGTTAGTGACCTGCAATTCTTCTGTTCCAATATTTGAAGATAGGAAAATGTCACTACTGAAAATATGCAAATTTGGGAGACCACTGTTCTTAGCCCCATTCTCATCAGAGCGTGAGAAGGAGAAAACAGCAATAGGATGTTCCTTCAACTTCTCTAATTCTGCAGGAAAGGAAAGGTTGGGAGGAGGAGGAAGGGAAGGGAAAATGTGCACAGGAGTGTCATGTTCTGATAGTTTTAAAAATTCCTCAGGCTTTGGGGTGGAAAGATGGATTATAGGTGATTGAGGAGGGAGCAGGGAAGTCGTTAAGAGGTGATGGCAGTTGTCCAAGTGAAGGGGGGTGTGGTTTGGACTAGAGTGGAAGCTGCGCAGCTAGGAAAGGGTGGTTGGACTCAGAGGATGAAAAGCAAGCAGCCCCCATGGGGCCAGGTGCTGGGCCGGAATAGCTATTACGGTTCATCCGATTTTAGTGATATGTGTTCACATCCTACATTTGTCTTTTGCTAAGGAATTAGGTGTATGAGTTAATTCTCATTGCTACTGCTATTACTGTGGTTGGATTTGCTTCAAAAGGTGTATTACCAAATACGGAATGAAAACCAGTTCCCATCTTGTGGGCAAGCAATACATGCCCGCAATGTATGAGATTAGAATCTATGAGATTCTGCACCCCTTTTGCTATCCTTATTATAATATTTATCAAACGTATAATTTCAGGGCCTTATTATAGAAACTCGGCAATTTTAAAGGAAATACACAAATCTCCAAATCAACACTTACATATTTTTCATAGGCTACTAAGAAAATAACTTATAATTTCACTCATTTCTTTTAGTTAAAACTTCTGTGATTCTTTATAGTTCATGGCAACTTTGAATAAAATAAGATCATCTCAGTGTTCCCAAGTTTTACATGTAGTAGAAATTAATATATTTGGCATTATTCAAATTGTTAGATTTGTTTTTAGATTTACATGAAAATTTTATCATTAATTTTTAGATTTGATAGATTTTAACTTAATACCATTTCATATCAATTTACATTTGAAGCCTTCATTAAGATCCTGGGGGTATACAGTTTAACTTCAAGTGTTGAATTTTATTATAAGGAAGAAAAATTTGGACTGAGGCTGGAACTGTTCACAGCTGACTCTTAGGAAATCAGATAAGTTCTCATAGTCATTCCGCAGCCATTAGTTGTTGTGCTTTTGTGGTACCTTGTTTCTTCTGAGCATATTTACATGTTTCCAGGAATTCAAGGGCTAATACACCTTGTACTAAGAATTTGAAATACAAAGGCATTTAATTTTGTGGGTATGTAGAGTTATTAATTTTAAAGTTTAGGGAGCGGAGAAATGGAGAACTGTGTTACATAACATGTTTTGTTATAAATATGTTTACTTTTGTTGCATGTGATGTAACTGGAATGGAAAAAGGGCACGGAAATACTAATTGTTGGCATAATTTGCCTCCGAGGTGGCTGGGGGTGGGGTATGGGGAATGTGGAGTATGGCACAAGAAGAGAGAAATATCTGTTACCAATTAGAGTAAAATTATTCAATACGACTGTTAAAAGGAGTGCATAGATGAATGAATAATAAAATCTTCACCTAACTTTCCTGAAAATTTACAAACTTCTTCCATCTTTCTTTGTTTAGGTACTCGGTAAAGGAAAAAAGTTCCTCTCCTTCTTTGGATGAAAAACTAATTCCATTATTTTCTCTCTGAAGCTCTTTATCTTTCATTTTAATTACCAGAGGATACTGTTGGGCTATTTTGAAATAATTTCTGTTTCATCTTGCACTTTGGCTGTTGAGAGCCTTTCCCCATTTAATTCTTCCTTTTCCTTTGCCCCACTGCTCACTTTACTCCCCCTCTTTCCTACAGCTGAGAAAGGAACTTGTTAACCAAGACTTTCTCTTTTATGAACTGATTGAAAAGTCCCTTCGGTATAATACATTCACAGGCACCCTACATCTGTCTAATCCCAGAAAAACAAGCAACAGGAAATACAGGAAAACACAGCTCAACTCAATGGAGATAGAAGTGGCCAAAGAAAAAACGGGAGAACAACAAAGGCTCTTGATTTGATCCCCAGGAATGGAAATTGTTGGTAGTCTACTTGTTCCAAAATGAACTTTGATCCAAAGCCGATTGTCCTGTTAGTTACTCCCCTCTGATTTTGAGGGGTAGCAGCTGCCTTTGTTGTGTTTTCAAGGTCCGTCTGCTAAACTGTAGGTATAATGACTCACCCATCTCCCTGAGAGGTGGAGAATACTAGTCACTTGTCAGTCTGGGTCCAAGGTAAAAACAACATAAAGGTATGGGGAGGAGGTTCAGTTGAAATACAAAGAAGATGGAAAAGGGGATAGGGAAAAATAGAGACATGTTGGCCCCCAAATTAGGAGAAAACTATCACTTTACTAACCTGTGTGTTATTAATCTATATTATAAAGGAATTTTTTGTAATATGCATGTTCCCTCTAGACTCGTTCTTTCCTTTCTTAACTCTTTCTTATGGTTTCTTTTCTATTTCTCTCTCTCCTCTGTTTTTTCTTTCTTCCCTCTTTTCTTTCTCCCGATCCTCCATTTTTATTTATTAATTTATTTTTAAGCTTAATGTGGTATTCAGAGATAATTAAGAACAAATCTAGCTTGGGTGGCAACAAAGAAATAACTGCCATCCAGCATTCCATGAGAATATTGTTAGAGATGGAAAGCAAAATTCCATGGAGATTTTGAGAAAAATGACTTCATTTACTATGGAGACCAAGAATTACACATAAGGTTTTGCATCTGTTCATTCACCTGCATTTGTCAGGTATTCTGCCAGGAACTGAGGGGACAGTGTAACAGTGGTGATAGTGCAGGTATGGTCCTGCCTCCTATGAGTTTATGTACTAATGGAGAGACAGGAAATAAGCATATAAATAGCGTTACTCTCTGCCACTGCAGTCTGGGAAGGTTCCTTGAGGAGGGCTAGAGGAAGCCAGTTTTGGGAAGAGCCAGGAGCAGAGTTTCCCAGTTGGAGGGAATGGTAGATGCAAAGGCCCTGAGGGGCAAAGTGGGCTGATCTGTATAACTGGCAGGAGTTTGGGATGGCTGGAGCTAGAGAGATGGAATGTCCAAGATCCAAGCGGGAGGTGGGCCTGAAACCATAAGGATTTGGAGTTGTGTTCCTGGTGCAGTGGGAAGCCACTGATGGAATGTCTTGCTAGAATTTTAGTTTTAGAAGTCTAAACTTTTTGATACATGGAGAATACAGTTAATGGGGCCAGAGTAGAAGCCTGAAAATCACAATAAAATCTCTACAAGGAATCTCTATTAGGAAGTTAGGGTATTTGGAATTGGTTTATAGAACATGGTGATGTTTTAGCAGTGCTTTGATGAATGATTATCTTGAGAATGTAATTTTGACAAGCAGAGATTTGGAAATAAGATCATTCTAGACCAAGAAGCAGAATGGTCCAGGTATGGAGGGTAAGAGGCATGAGGTGGGTCTGGAAAAGGCCAACTTACTATGACTAGAGAGGAGAGTATATATAAGGGGAGGGACATGTACCATTTTGCCTGATAATATAAGGTCTTAGCCAGGCTACATTTTTGGGAGTCTGGCTAATATAAATAGAAGGTTCATTGCTTTATTTGCTCTAAGAAATCATCCTAGTTCTTGCTTTTGTTTTGTAGAAAGATTAGCAGTTTCTGTTGTCTGTTTTTAGAAAATACGATGGCTGAGGTGTTAGATTCTTCATATAATTTGCCCCATCTCACAGTCTCTGGCGTTTCATATCTCACCACTCACACTGTAGCAACCCAGAGCCTGTAACCCTCAGTAGGAGCTTACATTGAAGGGTTCATGTCGCCTTTGCTTTGTTCAGTCATTTATATGACTAGCCTCCACTGAGCACCCACACTACTGCAGGCATGGTTTGTCCTCTCCCTCTCCATGTGCTTTGCTGTTTTCTATCAATTCCTTTAGTGACAACTTAGGGACACTGTGCAGTGGAAAACAGCTTTCGCCAAGGTCAGGAAAGCCTTTCAAGGAAATGGCATTTGAGCTGAAACCTGAGTGATGAGCAAGAGGAAGATTGGTTCATGCAGATGGGCTTACAATGGAAAGGCTGTGAGGTAGGCATGAGCTTGGGGCATGTGTGAAAGGAAGAGAAGGTGCTGTGGTTGGGGTCCAGCGAACGAGACGGGAAGTGGTGGAAGATGAGACTGGCCACGTTGGCAGTGCTCTCAGCTCCTCCAGCTGGCTCAGGCCGCCTGCAGCCCAGTTACATCGGAATCTCTGGTGGCACCCAAGCATCAGCAATTTTACAAAGCTCCCCAAGCAATCCTCATGTGAGTTTGGGTTGATTCAGATTGTCCTGGGAAGCCTTGGAGGGGAGTGACATAGTCAGGTTGTCTTTCTTTAGAAGATCCCTTTGAGGCTGTGTGTAGTGGAGGGTAAGCTGGAAGAGAAAGGTGATAGGGGGGTGTCACCAGGATGACCAGTCAGGAGGTCCTAGGAGGGTCTGGGCAAGAGATGATGATGGTGTAAAACTAAGGTAGCAGGGGATTTGTACAGTGTCCGGGTGGTGAATCACAGCCGAGGCTGGGGACAAAGCTCTTGTTAGCAGATATGTCACAGGCCATTTTTGCTTGTTTTTGAGAAGCTGCGTAGATCTGGTTAAAGAACACAACCTCTGGGTTTTAAACCTATCTCTTCCACTTACTAGTCATGGGACCTTGGGCAAGTAATACCCACAAAATAAGGAAGAGAACAGAATGCCTGCCTCAAAGCTTTCAATGAATTAAGTAAGTATAAAGCACTTAAAATAGCGTTTAGTTCAAAGTAAACATACTCTTGGCTATTGTTACTGTTTTTATTAGTCTAGTGTCTTTAGTGTTGGTGGCTTCCATCTGGGACTGAGGGAGAGGCCCAGGAATGGCAGATGTACTGGCTCAGAACCACTGAGGTGATCACAAGTGGCTCCTGCTGCTTGCTTCTGCCCTCCTTATTTGACGAGAGAAATAAACCCTTTCCTTAGCTTCCTCTGTCGTTCCTATAGCCCAGAAACAGAGCAAGTATGATCCATTCAGGGAATTTTAAGGATTTGAGAAAGGTTAGCAGGCGGAGTGTGAGGGGCCAGCCAGGGCTGAGAGATGACGCTGAAGACTTTCTCATGGCTCAGATTTGGAAGGGTCTTATAAACCCACTACAGATTTAGGATTTTTTTTTTCCTGGCATGTTTGATCAGGGGATCAGACATGATCAGTTTTTGGCTTAAGGATAATCACCCAGGCTGCTCTCCGAACAGTGGCTTGGAAGTGACAGGCCCGGAAGCAAGGAGACCTGTTTGCAGATTATTGCAGAAGCCCCGTGAGTGGTGGTGGTAATGATGGGGTGGAGGGAAGAGGGGGAATTCTAGAAATGTTTAGGAATAGAAGAGAGCAGAGCCTGATGTTGAGGGAGAGGGAGATGGAGTACTCAAGAGTGACTTTGGAATATCTGGTTTGTATAACTGGTTGGAGAGTGATATTTTTAGCTATAACTGACAAGTGGCATAGAGAGGAGGCATTTCTTAGTCATTCTTTTATTAATGGATTTTAATAAAGTTACTTCAGAGTTTCAAATACCACATTTGTTCATGATCTTTCTTTTTTTCTTTTCATTTTTCATGGGTGGAAGGTTTAAGAGTCTTGGTTGCTCAGAGAATTCACCTTTATACTAGGAAAAAGTGTATGGTATCCTTAGAACAATTTTCTTCTTAATTGTAGAATACTTTGTGGTATTTAGTAATTATTATTATTATTATTATTATTATTTCCTACAGGGAGTGTTCTGGAGATCATTACAGTATATAAAAATTAATCTTACCTCAATTTTTGATGCAATTTTATATGTGAGCAAATTATCTATGGAATGCAGTAAATATAGCAAAGAGGATTAATACTTCATATAAATGAAAGACAGTCATCTAAGTTTGAATTATTTGGGATACAAATTACCATGGACTTCAAAAGTACTTAAAGAACCAATAAATTTTCTCAATTCAGAAATCGAGATATGGCTAAATGGATATTTTAAATCTTGGGTGTGGTTATATATTGAAACCATATGATGTAGTCTAGGTCCAATCCAGAGAGCAAAAAAGTGTCAACATTTTTGAAATTATTAATGATTAGAATATGAGTTTGATATGCTTGAAGGTAAACATTTTAGCCTAGATTGCCTGCTGCTCAGGAAGCAAAGGGCATTTTTGTGCCATTGTTCTAGAAGGGAATTACTGGTGTTTTTTTTTGTTTTTTATCCTCACCCAAGGACATATTTTCATTGCTTTTAGAGAGGGAGGAAGAGAGACAGAAGCATTGATTGATTGCCTCTTGTACACACTTGGACTGGGGATCATATGTCTGGATGTGTCTGGATGAGAGGTTGTGCCCTGGCCCGCAGCCTTTCAGTGTACAGGACAACGCTCCAACTAACTGAGCCCCATCGACCAAGGCCTCGTTTTGTTTTAATGGAGGTTTTAATAAATAATAATAACAATAATAATGTCTTATACTTGTACAGTACTTTTTGGTTTACACTGCTGTTTAAAATGCACGCTCCATCAAGCCCTCTGTGAAGTAGACAGGGCAAATTGTCTCCATTTAGGAATGAGGAAACTCAGATCCAAAAGTTTACCTCAGGTCATCTGATTCCTAGAATGGTGTTTTTCCCAGCAGACACCAATATTCCACGTGCCTTACTGTAATATACACAGTGTAGCTGTGTTGCACAGGGGTGAGCCTCTTACAGAAGGCAAAAGGGTAAAGTGTCTCCTGGTGTGCTGTCCTAGGATTATGCTAGAGGTTTGCAGTACAAAACCTGTGCAGCTCCGATCACACATGTGAATGGAAAACAAAGCCTGATTAGCTATTATTTGTTTCCAGTAAAATTTATTTATTTCCTATTCCCTTATCTCCCTCTGACATTCTTTAGGGAAAGCATTAATTAGTGCCACAGGTTTAAGAAAAAAAAAAAAAGTGAAAAATATCTTACATTGAGAATGTTTTATTTATTAACTTCTCTTCTGTGAATTAGTAAAAGATTGCTGTGTATGATTTTAGCAAATATTTTGGTCCAGATACAGAAATCCGAACCAGTTATCCTTGGAGGCATAGTTTGAGAACTACTAATAAACATTTTGAAAGTGATTGAAATAGACATTTCATGAAAAAGTAGCTTATTACCTTCTGAGGAATAACCGTGTAAACTTTTAAATTTTCACATTTGAGAGAATAGTGTTATACAAGAACCTTATTTTGGTAGAGAGCTGGTAAATATCATTTTTTGGGGTGGTCATTAAATTTGTATTAAAAAATTTTTTTATTGCTCTTCTACTATATTTGTCCAATTTTCCCCTGTTGTTCTCCCCTGCCCTGCCCACCCACCCGCCTGTTCCATAGTCAGTCCCCACCCTGTTGTCCATGTCAATGGGTCATTTATACTAGTTCCTTGACCAAACTCTTCCTCTTCTTTCACCCTTTTCCTCCCTTCTCTTCTGTCCCCTCTGGTCACTGAGTCTGTTCCTTGTTTCCATGTCTCTTGTTCTCTTTTGCCCATTTGCTTGTTTTATTCATTAGGTTCCTGTATTAGGTGAGATCACATGGTATTTGTCTTTTCCAGCCTGGCTTATTTCACTAAGCATTATACTCTGTAGTTCTGTCCATGCTGTTGCAAAAGGTAGTTCCTTCTTTCCTCCTGCTGCATAGTATTCTATCTTGTAAATAAATGTACCACAGTTTTTTGATCCATTCATCCACTGATGGGCACTTAGGCTATTTCCAGCATTTGGCTATTGAAAATAACACTGCTAGAACATAGGGGTACAAGTGCTCTTTTGAATTAGGATTTTAGGATTCTTTAGGTATAATCTCAGCAGTGGAATCGCTGGATCAAAAGGGCAGTTTCACTTTTAGTCTTTTTGAGGAAATCACATGTTGTTTTCCACAGTGGTTGTACCAGTCTGTGTTCCTACCAGCAGTGTACCAGGGTTCCCTTTTCTCCACATTGTGGCCAGCACTAGTTGTTTGTTGCTTTGTTAACAATGGCTATTCTGACAGGTGCAAAGTGATATCTCACTGTGGTTTTAATTTGCATCGTTCAGATCGCTAGCGATCCTTTCATATGCCTATGGGCTGTCTGAATGTCCTCCTTGGAGGAATGTCTGTTCAAGTCCTTTGCCCATTTTTTAATTGGCTTGTCTGTTTTCCTTGTGTTGAGTTGTATATATTTTGGAGATTAAACCCTTGTTAGAGGTATCATTGGCAAATATGTTTTCCCATGCAGTTGATTCCCTTTATATTTTGCTGATGTTTTCTTTAGCTGAGCAGAAACTTTTTAGTTTGATGTAATCCTATTTGTTTATCCTTTCCTTTATTTCTCTTGCCCTAGGAGCTATATAGATGAAAATATTGCTGCATGGGATATCTGAAATTTTGTCACCTGTTTTCATAGGACTTTTATGGTGTCCCAGTTTTAGTCTTTTTTTTTTTTTTTTTTTTAAGTTTTATTATTATTATTTTTATTTTTTATTGTTTCCAGAGAGAGGGGAAGGGAGAGAGGCAGAGAGGGAGAGAAACATCAATGTGTGGTTGCATTTCACCTGCCTCTAGCTGGCAACCTGACTGGAGACCTGGCTTACAACCTGCTTATGTGTCCTGACTGGGGAATTAAACCAGTGACCTTTGGGTTCGCAAGCCGGCGCCTATCCACTGCGCCACCAGTCAGGGCTTCTGTTAGTCTTTTATCCATCTTGAGTTTATTCTGGTGTATGGTGTAAGTTGGTGGTCTAGTTTCATTTTTTCACCATTTGTTGAAGAGGCTATTTTCACTCCATTTTGTGTTCCTTCCCCTTTGCCAAATATAACTTGACCATGGATTCCTGGGTTTATTTCTGTGCTCTCTAGTCTATTCCATTGATTATATGCCTATTCTTATGCCAGTACCAGACTGTTTTGATTACAGTGGCCTTGTAGTATAGTTTGATATCAGGTATTGTGATTCCTCCTACTTTGTTCTTCTTTCTCAAGTTTGCTGAGGCTCTTTGGGATCAGTTTTAGTTCCACAAAATTTTTGAAATATTTGTTCTAGCTCTGTGAAATATGTCATTGGTATTTTAAAAGGAATTGAGTTGAATCTATAAATTGCTTTGGGCAGTATGGTCATTTTAATGATATTAATTTTTTCAAACCATGAGCATGATTCATGCTTCCATTTATTTGTATCTTTCCTAATTTATTTCTTCAGTGTCCTGTAGTTTTCCAAGTATAAGTCTTTTACTTTCTTGGTAAGTTTATTCCTAAGTACTTAATTTTTCTTGATGCTATAGTAAATGGGATTATTTTCTAGTTTCTGTTAACAATATTTCATTGTTGGTGTACAAAAATGCCTTTAGTTTCTGAATATTAACTTCATATCCTACTATTTTGCTAAATTCACTTCTTAGATTGAGTAGTTTTTTGGTGGAGCCTATAGGGTTTTCTATGTACCCTATCATGTCAATAATGACAATTTAACTTGCTCCTTTCCAATTTGGGTGCCTTTAATTTCTTTTTCTTGTCTGAGTGCTGTGGCTAGAACTTCCAAAACTATGTTGAGTAGAAGGGGAGAGTGGACACTCTTGTCTCGTCCCTGATTTTAGGGGGAAGGCTTTCAGTTTTTGCCATTGAGTATGATGTTGGCTGCAGGTTTCTCATTTTTTGGACTTTATTTTGTTGAGATATGCTCCTTCCATTCTCATTTTGCTGAACGTTTTCATCCTGAGTGTTGTACTCCATCAAGTGCTTTTTCAGCATCTATTGATATATGATGATGTGATTTTTGTCTTTCATTTTGTTTATGTGGTGTATTACATTCATTGATTTCCCAATACTGTATCATCCTTGCAACCCTAGGATGAATCCCACTTGATCATGGTGTTTAATCTTTTTATTGTATTGCTGGATCTGGTTTGGTAATATTTCATTGAGGATTTTAGCATCTCTGTTCATCAATGATATTGGCCTATAGTTTTCTTTCTTTGTTGTGTCTTGACCTTGTTTTGGAATTAGGATAATACTAGCATCACAAAAAGTGTTTGAGAGTCTTCCCTCTTCTTGGATTTTTTGGAATAGTTTGAGAAGGATAGTAGTTCTTCCCTGAATGCTTGATAAAATTTGCCTGTGATGCCATTTGGTCCAGGGCTTTTGTGTGCTGGGAGATTGTTGGATACTGTTTCAATTTCACTAGTTGTTTTAGGTTTATTCAGGCTTTCTGCTTCTTTTTGGTTCAATTTTGGAAGATTATATGTTTCCAGAAATTTGCCCAACTTACCCCGCCTGTCAAAATTTTTGTTGTATAGTTGTTTGTAGTAATTTCTTACCGTTCTTTGTATTTCTGTGGTATTGGTTGTGATTTCTCTTCTTTCATTTCTGATTTTATTTATTTTTTCTTTATGAGTTTGGTTAAAGCCTTGCCAATTTTGTTTATGTTTTCCAAGACCTAGCTCCTGGAATTATTACTCCTTTGAGTTGTTCTTTTAGTCTCTGTACCATTTAATTCTGCTCTAATCTTGATTATTTTCTTCCTTCTACTCATTCTGGGCTTTGTTTATTATTGTTCTTCTAGTTCTTGTAGATGTAGGATTAGGTTGTTTATTTGAAATTCTTTTTAGGTAGGCCTATATTGCTATGAACTTCCTTCTCAGGACTGTCTTCACTGTGTCCCATAGGTATTGGGCTGTTGTATGTTCACTTTCATTGTTTCCAGAAACTTTTTGATTTCTTCCCTGATCTTATTGTTAACCCATTCATTATTTAATAGCATGTTATTCCATGTCCATGAATTTGAACATTTTGAGTTTTTCCTTGAGATTTGTTTCTAGTTTCAAGCTGTTGTGATCTGAGAAGATGCTTGCTATAATTTTAATTTTCTTGAATTTGTTGATGCTTATTTTGTGTTGTGCCATGTGGTCTATTTTTTGAAAATGTTCCATGTGCATTTGAAAGAATGTGTATTTTGCTTCCTTGGGGTGAATAGTTCTGTATATATATCAACTAAGTTCATTTGATCTAGAATGTTGTTCAATGCTATAATATCCTTATTGTTTTCTGCTTGGAATATCTGTCCATTGTTGACAATAGGGTGTTAAAATCTCCCTCTATGAGTGTGTTGCTGTTGATATCCTTCTTGAAGTCCTTTAAGATTTTCCTTATATATTTGGGTTCTCCTATGTTAGGTGAATAAATGTTTACAAAGGTGTGTCTTCTTGATGGTTTATTCCCTAAATGTTATGAAATATCTTCTTTGTCTCTTTTTATGGCCTTTGTTATGAAATCTATTTTTTCTGATATAAGCATTGCTACCTTTAGCTTTTTTTACATGTCCATTTGCTTGAAGTATTTTTTCCTATCTCTTCATTTTCAGCCTATGTACGTCTTTTGTTCTGAGGTGGGTCTCTTGTAGACAGCATATATGTGGGTCATGTTTCCTATCCATTCAACATTTTGATTTGAGCACTAATGCTGTCTTTTGATTTAATCCATTTACATTAAGGTTATTGTTGATATTTATTCATTGTGATTCCTGTGTGTCTCTCTCCTTACCTCTTTCTTCCTTTTCTTATAGCAGTCCTTTTAGCATCTCTTGCAATGCTGGTTTAGTGGAGATGCATTCCTTTAGCCATTTTTGTGGGGGGCGGGGGAGGTCTGGGAAACTCCTTATTTCACCTTCCATTTTGAATGAGAGCTTTGCTGAATAGAGTAGCCTCAATTGTAGGCCTTTGCTTTTCATTGCTTAGGATAGTTTTTGCCATTCCCTTCTTGTTTGTAGTGTTTCTGTTGAGAACTCTGCTGATAGCCTTATTAGAGCTCCCTTGTACACTATTAGCTATTTCTCTTTTGCTGCCTTTAGGATTCTCTCTTTGTCTTTGAATTTTGCCATTTTAATGATGATCTGTCTTGGAGTGGGCCTCTTTGGGTTCATCTTCATTGGAACCCTCTGTATTTCCTGGACTTGTGTGACTTTTTCTCTCCTCAAGTTAGGGGAGTTTTCTGTTATTATTTTTTAAAATAGGTTTTCTACCCCTTATTCCTCTTCTCCTTCTGGTATCCCCCTATGATAGGGTTATTATTATGTTTCATGTTGTCCTGCAGCTCTCTTAAACACTCTTGTTTTACAGTCTTTTTTGTTTTGTTGCGCTGTCTGGGATTTTTTTCTACGTTGTCCTCTAGTTTACTGATCTGATCCTCTGCTTGGTCTAGCCTGCTTTTGATTCCTTTTACTGTGTTCTTCAGTTCAGAAATTGTATTCTTCATTTCCTCCTGGCTCTAACTGATAGTTTCTATGCCCTTTTTAATGCTGGTATGGTTCGCAGTTAGTTCTTTATACCTTCCCTGGAGTTCTTTGTAATTTTCTCTGAGTTCATTGAACTCATTGGGCTTCTGTATAACCATTATTTTGTATTCTATGCCTGATAGCTTGCTTGCCTCTATTTCATTTAGCACTTTTTTTTTAGGGAATCCTCCTTTCCTTTCAATAGGGGCTTGTTCCTTTGTGTTCCCATTATAGTGACTCTTATTTGTTTCTGCTTCTTAACTTGATCAGCTTTGACTTCCTGTCTTTGTGGTGTGACCCTCTGTGGTAGGAGACCTTTAGGATTCAGTGGTGTATCTCTTTAATCCCTAGAACTTGAAGCTCTTGAGGTGCCCTTTATGCTATTTATTTGGGCTGTCTGATTGTACTTAGGCTTTAGTTGTTGTTGCTATGTTGTTCTTTGTTGGGTCCTTCCCTATGGCTAGCTGACTGAGAGCTATTCCACCCCTCATGTATACTGTTGTAGAGATGCTGCCAAAACAAAACCACACTACCTAGGCAAGCAACCCACACTCACAACCACACTGTCAACAGCAAATTAACCAATATTAATAAAGATGTAATTGTATTAAAACTATTATAAGAAAGGAAGACCTGATAATAGTTGGCTAAGTGAAAGAAAAATGAGTTAGAGAGAGGGAGGAGCAATAAGAGTAGCAAGTAGAGAGAAATCAAAGAGAGAAAGAGAAAGAAAGTAAAATTTATGTTGTATATTAAAAAGGGAGAAAAGAGGGCAGAATGAAGTAAGAGAGGGAAAGTGCATAGTATGAGATTTTAACAGAAGTTATAAAATACATATATAGTAGGAGAAAGAACAAAAACAAAAATGAAGAAGAAAAAGGAGGAACAAAATTAGAGAAAAAGTTTCACCACAGCACTATTGACAACCAATGAGCTAAGACTAATACAGGTAGGATAGGAATAAGAGGGAAAAGAAAGAAAGAAAGGAAACCTTAAGGGATGTCTAGAGAAAAGGGGAGTGATTTTGAAATGATAGAGGGAGGAGGAATATTAAGAGTGAGGAATGAAAACCAGTCCAAGACAAGAGAATAATTCAAATTTAAAATGAAGGAAAGAAAGGGCTGGAGGAAGGCACAAATGGAGTAGGGGAGGGGGATGGTAAGACTTAGGATTTGAAATAACAAAATAATGAAGACCTATAAATAAAATGGCAGGAATGCCACAACTACCACCATATTCATAACCAATGAACAAAGATTGGTCAAGTTGGAGAGAAAATAAGTGTATTTTATGGATGGCAAAAAATGTGAGATGACTAATGACAAGAAAAATGGTTTTGAGAAGCTGGAGAGAGGAGAAATCATAAAAGTGCAGAATGGAAACAAGTAGCAAGAGAAGAAATTAAAACAAGAATAATAAGAGGAAGTCTGATGGTAAAATGGGCTATTAGATGGGAGGAGCAAAATATGAGATTTGAAATAAACTATAATAAAAAACTAGCAACTTGTCCTCCTTACAAGGAGGACAAGAAATGGATGTTAAAAAAGCAACGCAGGAGAGAAAACTCATGGAGAAGCCTGAGGTGGAATTCGTCTCAGTAAGTATCTGGTTGTAACCACTTTCTCCTCTTTCTGGATCTACCCCTGGTCAAAATTCCTTGGATTTCATAACTTCCTTTCTGGCTGTCTGTGAGGAGATCTAGCTGGATGTTGAGGCTGTTGCTCTCTCAGTGGCGGCTTTGTGAACCCTCCTCTTATGACAGCCCTCTGCTCTGAGCAGTGCTGGGTTGGGTCCCTCCCACTGGTCCTTCAGTGCACACTGGGTTGGGTCCCTCCCACTGGTCCTTCAGTGCACACTGTCCCTCTGCGTTTTTGTTTAGCAGAGCCACTGTGCCTGCAGGCAGTCTGGTCATATGAGCCCAGGGGCCCTGCCGAGTCTTGGGTCTTGCCTAGCTCTCCTTGCTTGTCCCCCACACCTAAGCACTGTCTCTGGGGACCCTGTTCTCTCTTCGCTTCCTCGTTCCAAAAATTGCGCAGTCTCCCACAATCAGGGCTGTCCTCTATCTTCCCCCGCCTCCCACAGTTACATACAGTTTCTCACAGAGTCCTTACTGGTGGCAGTGGTGCTGGGAAGGGCCCCTGCAGTGCAGTAACACTGGGCAGTGGTGGAGAACTGACTTGGCTATCTCCAGAGATCTTCAGCCTGTGGCGGGAGCACAGTTTCTAGGGCCCACACCTCCCCAGCCTTCTTTCTTTGCCCTGGTAACTCTCAGCTGCTGAGCGGATCTGCAGCTGCCCCTAAAGCAAGAAGCTCTGGGCTGGGCAGCCCTGGTGGTTCCACATAGAAAACGTGGTCTGCCAGCTTTTGTTCACCCCACGCTTCCTTCCCTGTTCACACTCAGAGCCGCTCTCACTCACTCTCTGCTGTTTTCACTCCAAGTCCAATCCCTGACGGGAGCAAGTAGACAGGGCCGCTAGCCACTCTGCTGCCATCCTTCCTCCTCCCTAGCTGGTAAATACCTTACAGAAAGTTCCAAACGCCTACCTGTTCTACTCGTCCTCCTTCATCTTCTGACAGTTTAAAGAAGCCTCGTTACTAAGTCTCTTGTAATTTTTCAGACTCTTACCCTAAGCCTTTCTTAATGAACCTTTAGAGCCTGGGGCAAGCATATCAGATAGGCTGTGCCAGGCTGTTGCTTGTCCTTACCCCACCCCTGTCACAAGGTCTTTTGCTGCACATGATTTAGCCAAAATGTGCATGGGGTCTTTTAATGATGGGTATGTAATAAGGGAATACTCGATGTATTTAAAGATGCCACCTTTCCTAATTAAAATGAAAACTAAAGACTCCCAGTTGTCACCTCGACAATGACCTTTTTTTGGAATGGCCTATTGGGCTGTATCATCTGATTTGAATGGGCAACTGCTTGTGTCCACTTGTGGGACTTACTTTTCTGGCTGCTGTCCTACAGTCCCTTTGTTAAACTGGCAAAGTTCCTAATGCTGTTATTTTTCGCTCATGTTCTACCTTTGGTCAAGGTTAAAACTAACTCCAACATGCTGCTGGTCTGATGAAGGTGGGTGTGCCTCCCTCTTCTTCAGGTATTTGTTTGCCCTTCTCAGAAGACAAATAGTTTGTGTAAATGGCATCAACTATCCTTTCCTGAGTGGTAGAGTCAAATCTTCTAGAATATAAGCTCAATGAGGTCAATGAACTTGTTTTATTCATCCCTCCCTTCCTAGTGTCCAGACAAGTGCCTGGAACATTGGAGAGAAAGATTGGTTGATGAAAGGAATAAAACATTCTGGTGGGGACTCTTTGAAGGCAGCTGGCTCAGCTCAGAGATCTGTGCATTGGGACTTGTGATGGCAAGTGACTGATACAGAATGGGTTTTGTAAGAAATATAGGTACATTTCCATGATTCACTCCCTCTCCCTTGTACCCAGCCATAGATAAGAGCTTTGTCCTTTCCTTTTAGTCCTAGGCAGAAAGCCCCTTACCTATGCTCTCCAAAATATTAAATCTCACATTCATAAGGAATCTTGTTTCTTTGGGTTTATCTATATGTTCCAGGCTCCCACTACTTGCAAAAGGTCTCAACAATTTATTATGATTTCTTCATATCCTTTCCTCTCCAGAGACTGGGTGAACATTAGATTGTTGGTTTCTATTCTTCACTTCCCTTAAGCCCTGTCTGGAGCCTCTTCCCTGATTAGCCTCATCTCCCTTAGATCTCACATACCTCACTTTGTGTTTCCCCAGCATCTTGCAGTAGACTCTGCTGTGGTGCCATGCATTTATTTTGTTATATCATGTATACTTTTGTTCTGTTTCCCATTTTCAGTAAAAAAAATAATTCATTGACTTTCTCACAATGTATACACAAAGTCTCAATGTAACAACCCTAACATCAACAAAATGATTACTGAGAATAATTTAAGATTTTAATTATTTTCCATTTTCCTACCTTCCTTCTTCTCTTCCTTCCTCCCTCCCTCCCTCCCTCCCTCCCTCCCTCCCTCCCTTCCTTCCTTCCTTCCTTCCTTCCTTTTCTTCCTCCCTCCAATCTTTACTCCCTTCCTTTCTTGTCACAATACTGAATTTCTACTTTCTTAGCAAATAAAATTTCAATTATATAAGAGTATCATCTCTTATAGTCACTACATTATACAGCAATTCTTCAGACTTTCCTCACTTTATAAGTGAAAGTTTCTGTTCTTTTACCAACTTCTCCCCTTTCCTCCCACCCCCCAGCCTCTGGCAACCACCATTCTACTTTCATTCAGTGAGTTTGACTTGTTTCCCCCCAGATTCCATATGTAAGTGTTACCATGCAGTATTTGTATTTTTCTGCCTGATATTTCACTTAGTATAATGTCCTTTTAATTCATCCATGATGTTGCATATGACAGGATGACCTTCATATGGTATCATATGGTTACTGAATCATATGGTATTTTATGTTTAATTTTTTGAGGAACCTCTATATTGTTTCTATAGTGGCTGTTCCAGTTTACAGTCCAACCAACAATGCACAGGTGTTCCCTTTTAGCCACATCCTTGCCATTATTGTTATCTCTTGTTTGTTTGATGATATACATCCGAACAGGTATGGAGTGATACCTTATTGTGGTTTTGATTTGCATTTTGCTGATGATTAGTGAGGTTGATCACTTTTTTTAAATACCTGTTGGCTATTTGTATGTCTTAATTGGAAAATGTCTATAGAGATATTTTTCCCATTTTTAAAATTGGAATATTTGGTTTGTATTATCATTGGGTTGTATGAGTTCCTTGTAAATATTGCATATTATTGGGTATATGGTTTGCAAATATTTTCTCCTGTGCAGTAAATTGCTTTTTCATTTTGTTGATGGTTTCCTTTTCTGTGCAGAAACTTTTCAGTATGATATAGTCCTAATTGTTTGTATTTGCTTTTATTGCCTTTGCTTTTGGTGTCAAAAAAAAAAAAAAATTATTGCCGAGTTCATTATCAGGTAGCTTACTCACTATGTTTTCTTTTAGGAGTGTTGGGTCTCACATTTCAAGTGTTTAATACATTTTGTGGTGATCTCTGTGTACGCAGTAATATAGGGGATCAGTTTCCTTTGTTGGCATGTGGCTATCTAGATTTCCTAGCCTAATTTATTGAAGAGACTATCCTTCTGCATTGTATATTCCTGATTTCTGTGTCAAAAATAAATTGAAAAAAAATTAATTGATTATATATGAATGGGTTTGTTTTGGGGATCTCTATTCTGTTCCATTGATCTATGTGTTTTTAATCCCAATACTATACTGTTTGGGTTACCATAGCTTTGTAATGTAGTTTAAAATCAGGAAACATGATCACTCCAGCTTTTTCTTTTTCTTTCTCAAGATTGCTTTCACCAGTAAGGGTCCTTTGTGATTCCATACAAATTTTAGGATTGCTTTTACTATTCTGTGAAAAATGCTATTGGAATTTTGATAGGGATTTCATTGACTTTGTAGAATGCTTTGGGTGTAATCCTCTAGTCCATGAATACATAATATCTTTTATTTCTGTCTTCTTCAATTTCTTTTACCAAAGTCTAATAGTTTTCAGATCTTTTACCTCCTTGGTTAAATTTATTCCTATGTATTTTTTTTTTCTTTTTGATGCTGTTCTAAATGAGGTTATTTCCTAAATTTTTCTAATAGTTGTTAGTGTATAGAACTGCAGCTGATTTTTGCATATTGATTTTTTTATTTTGCAACGGTGCTGTATTTATTTATTTATCTATTTATCTGTTGGTGGAGTCTTCAGGTTATATATAATACCATGTCATCTGTAAACAGACAATTTTACTTGTGATTTTCTGATCTGGATGCTTCTTATTTCTTTTTCTTTCCTAATGGTTCTGACTAGGACATCCAGTACTACATTGAAAAAAAATTGGGAAGAGTGGGTAGCCTTGCTTATTCCTGATCTTAGAGGAAAAGCTTTCAACTTTTAATCATTGAGTGTGATGTTAGCTGTGGGCTTTTTACATATGGCCTTTACTATGTTGAGCTGCATTCCTTCTAGGCTCAGTTTGTTGAGAGTTTTTATCATGAAAGGATGTTGAATTTTGTCAAATACCTTTCTGCATCTATTGAGATGCTCCTATAATTTTATCCTTTATTTTATTAATGTGGTGTATCACATTTATTGATTTGAATATATTGAACCATCCTTGCATCCCATGAATAAATCCCACTGCTCATGATATGTGATCCTTTTAAAGTACTGTTGAATTCAGTGTTCTAATATTTTGTTGAGTTTTTTACATTTATGTTCATCAGGGATATTGGCCTGTAATTGTCTTTTCTTTTCTTTCTTTCTTTCTTTCTTTCTTTCTTTCTTTCTTTCTTTTATTTTCTTTTTCTTTTTTGGAATCAAACAATGAGTTTATTTGGAGAATCTGAAAACAGGAGATCAGAAAATGGAGGCACCTATTAAAAGAGTCAACCCCCTGTAATTGTCTTTTTTTGTGGTGTCTTTGTATGGCTTTGTATCAAACTAATGGTTGCCTCATAAAATGAGTACAGAAATGTTTCCTATATTTTGGATTGGCACTAATTCTTTAAATATTTGGTAGAATTTAGTAGTGAAATCATCTGGGACTCCTCTTTGCTGGCAGAGTTTTGATTACTGATTCAATCTCCTTATTTGTAATTGGTATGTTTGGTTTCTCGGTTTCTTTATGAATCAGTCTTAGGGTGCATGTTCCTAGGAATTTACCCATTGTTTTAGGTAATCTAATTCATTGGCATATAATTGTCATTGTTTTTTGTGATCCTGAAGGTTTTTATGTTGTAAGTTGTAATGTCTCCTCTTTTATTTCTGATTTTATTCATTTGAATCTTCTCTTTTTTCTTATTCTGAAGGCTTGCCAATTTTACTTATCTTTTCAAAAATCATACTTATCCCATTACTTGTCTATGTGTGTCCTTAAAGCTGAAGTGAGTCTCTTTTTTTTAAATTTAATTTTATTGTTGTCTTGTTACATCCATCCATTTTTTCCTTTCCTCTGTACCCTTCCCCACCCACCCACTGCCCCCACAAAGTCAGTCCCACTTGTTGTCCATGTCCATGGTCCTTTCATGCTAGTTCATTGACTAAACTGTGCCCCTTCTTTTCCTCTTTGTCCCCCCTTCCTCCTCTGCTCTGCCCACTGAAGGTCTATCCATTGTATTCATGTATCTGGTTCTGTTTTGCTTATTTGTTTGTTTTGTTCATTATTGTCCTGAAATGGTAAGATTGAAGTGAGTCTCTTATAGGTAGCATATGATTGAGTCTTTAAAACACATTGATTTGGCTCTGGCTGGTGGCATAATGGATAAGGCGCTGACCTGTGAACCCAAAGGTTGCTGGTTTGATTCCCAGCCAGGGCACATTACCAGGTTGCAAGCCATGTCTCCAGCCAGATGCGTAGCTGGCAGCAGGTGAAAGGCAACCGTACATTGATGACTCTCTCCCTTTCTGCCTCTCTTCCATTCCCTCTCTCTAAAAATAATAAATTAAATCTTTTAAAAAATAATTAAGTAAAATAAGTAATAATAATAAAAAATTGATCTAGCTATTATATGTCTTTTGCTTTGACAATTAAGTCCATTTACATAAAGTAATTATTGATAGGTATAGATTTATTATTGCTATTTTATTAAATGTTTTCTAGTTGTTTTATATTTCTTTCTTCTTCTATATGTTCTTCTTTTGTGACTTGATGATTTTCTGCTGTGCTATACTTAGATTTCTTTTCTTTATCTTTTGTGTATCTATTGTAGGCAACTGATTTGTGGTTACTATGAGACTTACATAAAACATTTAATATTTATAACAATGTATTTTAAGTTGATAACAATTTAATTTCAAATATATACAAAAGCTCTATATTTTTACATTTCTTCTACCCCCACATTTTATGTTTTTGATGTCACATATTTTTTAAAGATTTTATTTATTATTTTTACAGATAGGGGAAGGAAGAGAGGCAGAGAGAGAGAGAGAGACATCTATGTATCTATGTAGGCCTTTCACCTGCCTCCAACTACAGACTTGGCCGGAGACCTGGCTTACAACCTGGTTATGTGCCCTGGCTGAGAATTGAACCAGCAACCTTTGGGTTCACAGGCCAACACCTTATCTACTGTGCCACTGATGTCACATATTTTTATACTATGTATCCATTAACCAACTATGGTACTTAAAGTTATCTTTAATACTTTTGTCTTTTAATCTTTATACTTATAGTTCTAAGTGATTTATTTACCATTACAACATTAAGAGTATTCTGAATTTGACTATTTATTTTTATCTGTGTTATATACTTTTATATGTTTATCCATGAGTTTTATACTTTCATGTGTTTCTCTGTTGTTAATTAGCATACTTTTATTTCAGCTTGAAGACCATCCTTTAAACTTTCTTTAAAGTGATGATGAACTTTTTTAGCTTTTGTTTGTCTGAGGAACTCTATTTCTCCTTCATTTCCAAAGGACAGTTTTTCTAGGTAGAATATTCTTAGTTGGCATTTTTTTTTTTTCTTTCAGCACTTTGAATATATCATTCTAATTCCTTCTGGCCTACAAAGTTTCTGCTGCAACATCTGCTGACAATCTTATGGTGGGGGGAGGGGAGTTTCTTATATAACAAGTTGCTCTTGTTGCCTTTAAGATTCTTTCTTTGTCTTTAATTTTTGACAATTTAATTATTATGTATTTCTGAGTGTCTCCTTAGGTTCATTTTATTCGGTACTTTGGGTATTTCTTGCATTCGGAAGTCTATTTCTTTTCCCAGCATGGGAATGTTTTCAGACATTATTTCTTTGAATAAACTTGCATTTTTCTGTCTTTTCTTCTTCTGAGGCCCTTACAATTTTTTTTTCATTCTTTTTTCTTTTTGCTGCTCTGATTAGGTAAATTCCATTGCCTTGTCCTTTTTTTCCATTTGATGTAGTATGCTATTGACATACTATACTTAGTTTTTCAATTTAGTTATTATGTTATTCAGTTCTGTGGTTTCTGTTTGGTACTTTTTAACACTTTTTAATCTCTATGTTGAAATTTAAACATTGTTCATGCATTGTTCTCCTGACCTTAGTGAACATTTTTATGACCTTATTTTCAACTATCAGGTAAAATTACTTATTTCTGTTTCAATAAGATTGGTTTCTGGAGATTTATTCTTTTGTTTGGAACCTATTCATTTGTTTCTTCATTATCCTTGATTATCTGTGTTGGTTTCTGTTACTAAAAGCATACATTTCCATTGTTGACAGAACAATTTTATATAAGAGATGAGTCTCTCCACTCAGCCTGGCCTGACCTCCATCAAACTTTCAAATATTTGCGATTGTCCAAGCTACCATCTTTGTTCTTAGTGGCTCTCTGTAGTGATTGTGTGTTAAGATCTGTTGGTGTCCCAAAAGGAGGATTTCAATCAGCACCTAGATGAAAGCTGATTAGAAGCAAAACCCTCAGCCAGCTTGTGGGAAAGTATGTAGTTAAGTCCCTTCCAGGGAGAACCTGAGAGATAGGTGTTTTTGCTTGCTCCTTCTTGTGCTGAGCCCAGGTGTATAGCCCTGGGGTGGAGTGCATTCCTGTACCTGTTTAAAAACTGCTTCTTCAGTATAGTCCTGTGGGATTCATGACTGCAAGTCCCATTGGCTATCAAAGCTATGTGATAAGGGGGCCATCCCACAAGTCAGCTGTAAAACTTGGGGCAATAGATGGGAGGCAAAGTCCCTCCCAGGGAGAAACTAGTGACTTGGTTCAATTGGTGGTGGTGGTGGTGGGGGTGATCCAGAGGGAAAAGGAGGAGGAAGTTCCCACCTGTTCTTTTGGGCTTCAATGAGGATTGCAGTCAGCCCCTATTTGTATGCTAATTAGAGGCTAAATCCTCAGCCAGCAATTTATACAGTATGCAGTTAAACCAGTTGCAATAGGAAGTAGGAGATTTGTATTCTTGCCTGATCTCTGCGTGTTGAGCCTTGAGGGTATAGCTGCAGTGAGTACTCATTTGTGCCTGTTAAGAACTGCTTCTTTGTTTGTTGTAGCCCCATTAGACCCATGAACGCAGAACTAGGCAATCTGAAGGCTTTCAGGTGGCAGCCACAAAAGCTGAGGTGCCAGGCATGTGTATAAGGTCCTTCCAGAGTGATGCTAGTGACCTGATTATTGCTGGAACAGACCAGAGGGAGAAGGTGGGAGAAGTGCCTGCCAGCTGCCCAAGGCTCCAGGCTGGATCTCAGCCAGTCCTAGGATGCCTGCTAAATTAGAAGTTGGACCTTCAGGCAGTAGCTTATAAAGTACAAGCTCAAACCCTTTCTAGGAAAAGACTGGGAGATGGGGGTTTTTTCTACTCCCTGTGCACTGAGCCCTTGAGGGACAGACTTAGTGAGTGTTCCTGTGCCTGTTAAGAACGGATTCTTTGTTTGCTATAGTCTCACAGACCTCATAGTCACAAACTTCACTGGCTTTCAGAGCTAGGGTTTTGGGGGCCTGTCCCTTCAGTGGGAGTCTTAATAGTTGGGCACTAAATGTGTGGTCCATACATTCATTTCAGAGGGAGAATCTAAGCGTTGGAAGTTCCTTCCTGAATGTGTGACAGAATGCTGGGGATCTGGTTTATGGTGAGAATGTCACTCAGCCTTTCCTACCCCTTTAAATGTGGATGATTTCCTATTTGCCTATGTGTAGGAGTCACTCAGCTAGTTTCGGGGTTTTTCCCAGAGGGAATTAATTGCTCTTTGTGTAGCTGTACATCCAGTGAGTCCATGGGAGGAAAGGAGTTTAGAAACCTTCTATGTTGCCTTTTGGGTCTTCTCTCCTGTTTTCATTTTTTAAGTTAACATTTACTGAGGTTTACTATGTGTGAGGTACTGTACTTAGGCTTTTGATCCTACATTATCACATTAAGTCTCATAGCAACTATTTGTGGTAAGTGGCATTGTCCCCATTTTACAGATAAAATCGGAAACTTGCCCAAGGATGTATAGCAGGTAAATAACAGAGCTGGGATTTCAGTCTCATTCTGTTTGACATAAAAGGCTTACTCACATTTCACAGCCTCTTAGAGGGAGGCAGGGTTCATTGTCCTTTACTTCCCCCAACTCCCGCTATTCTTCTAGAGTATGTCATAAAGTGGGCTTATTAGAAGTTATTTATGACATGAAAAAAATGTATGAGTACAAGTCTGAATAAGTACACACAAAGAGATTGACTTAAACATTACCAGAAACCCCTTCAATCAAGATAAACCAATATTAACATTTTGGAGTATATTATTCCATTTTCTTATGCAAAGAATTAAATAAGTAAGTAAATATATATATATATATGAAGTGCTCTTAGGCTAACTGCATTCTGCTAACAAATTTCTTGGCATTTTAATAGGGAAGCAATTATTTAATAATCATTTTTTATTTTTCAATTACTATTGACATACACTACTATACTAGTTTCAGGGGTACAGGCCAGTGACCAGTCACCACCAAGTGATTGTGAAATAGAACTCACAGGCTTTTCAGTTATAAGGGGATCGTCTGCCCAGCCAAAGGAAAAACTCTTTATACCAGAGCTGGTGAAAAGGAAAGGAATTTGTTTATTTAACAGTTATACAGATTTAGAGTAAAGGTGAAATTCTGCCAGTAAGTCCCACTCTCTTTAAAACACCCAAAAACATACAGTCCTGCCAAGTAAGGCCAGTTTTAGAACAGAGGAGTCAAAGGTACCCTCTTTTTCTAGGAAAATAGAAGTTCACAGCTTAGCATTTCCCAGTCACAGTTCAGAGTTCCTGGTAGTTTCCATTCATCCATGCTTGATTCGGGGAGGGTCTTGCGTGCTTTCCCTAACTTTTAAACCATGTGCTTCCCTAACTGTGCGAACCTTATGGTCTATCTCCTGCACAAACCACATGCGCAAACCACGTGTCCCTTACTTAATGGTTGCTGCGCTATTTAAAAAAAATTTTTTTAAAGATTTTATTTCATTATTTTTAGAAAGAGGGGAAGGGAGAGAGGCAGAGAGGAAGAGAGACATCAATGTATGATTGCTTTTCACCTGCCTCCAGCCACAGACCTGACTGGAGACCTGGTTTGCAACCTTGTTATGTGCCCTGGCTGGGAATTGAACCTGCAACCTTTGGGTTCTCAGGCCGGCGCCTTATCCACTGTGCTACCAGCCAGGGCCGCTGCACTATTTTTAAATACCCAACTGCAGCCTTTGTTGCAGTGGACACTGTGACCAGTTCTGGTTACTTGCTGCATCTTATGCAGCTTCCATAAGCTATTGCATTACCTTTCTATGGTTAAAGCCCCTCCTGTTTTCTTGGTGCTGAGGGACAATAGCTGAGCTCCACTGAGTCCCATCCCCCGTTCTCAAACCACAGGGATTGGCCTTCTTCTACCCCGTAACAATTATCCCGATAAATCCCACTTTACACATAGCTACCAGAATGCTATTGACTATATTCTCTAAGCTGCACTCCATATCCCCATGAGCATTCTGTAAGGACCAATTTGTACTTCTTAATCTCTTTCCCTTTTCACCAATCCCACCACACCGCTCCCATCTGGCAACCATCAAAATGTTCTCTGTAAATATGGGTCTGTTTCTGTTCTGCTTATTTGTTTTTTAGATTCAATTGTTGATGTGTATTTATTGCCATTTTATTCATATTTTTTATCTTTTTTTTGTCTTCTTAAAAAAGACACTAACATTTTTTATAATACTGGTTTGGTGGTAATGAACTTCTTTAGCTTTTTCTTGTCTGGAAAGGTCTTTATTTTTATCTGGCAAAAAGTTGCCTCTCCCGCTTTCACCCTGATGCCGGCCAATTCAGTTTCTCCCTGTATGTCCCTGGTGCTTTTCAAGTTGCTGCCCAGCTCTGGAGCTCAGAAGGAGTACATCTGAGTTAGTCTGTGTGGGCCCTTTTAGAGGAACTACATAGGCCTTTGCCTCACTCAGCCACACTCACCGATGGTTTTTACAGCCAAAAGTTAGTGGACCTCTCTTCCTGCCCCTGGAACCCCGGGCTGGGGAGGCCTCTGTAGCCGAGATATCCCTTCTGATTTTTATCCACCACCTGTGGGAATGGGTCAGCATGTTCTGCATCTCTGCCCCTTCTACCAGTCTAGATGTAGTTTGTTCTCTAATTCTGTAGTTGTAGGACTTCCATTCAATTCGATTTCAGGTGGTTCTGAATGATGGTAATTCTGTAGCTTAGTTGTAATTCTGCTGTGGTTGTGGCAGGATTTAAGTACCTCATTTACGTATGCTGCCATCTTGACCTGAAGTCCACGAATTTCTCTTTAGTATACTCAAAAGCATGTGCTAGTATTACTAAGAGCCATTAAAATTTTTTAGCCCTATTTATGCCAATTGAACTTATTATTGCAATTTTTAATCTAATTAAAATATTACACATATCAATGAAATATGATAAAAATACAGATATTTTCTCCACTAAAATTAGGTTGAATGTTTTGGCAAAAAGTGATCAAGATGAACCTCTAAACAGTTGTTCAGGAATTTAGGGTAGGTAGGTAACTATAAAAGATTTGAAAACTTTGAAAGTCATGAAGGATTCTATATTCATATTGCTTCACAAGTATATTTAAATTTTTGTTCTATGTTAGTAAAACTAAAAACCGAAAATAGAGAAGATGGATTATACTGTAGATATGATTTATGCATGAAAGATGATGTGGAATTCTGTTAAATAAATGCTCAAGTCCTTAGTATTAAAGAAAAATTAAATATTTTGGGGAACAGTTGTTATAAATCCTCACTTTCACTAGCCTTTGAAATTAAGCGCTTAACTGAAGGTTCTAAATGCATTAGATAAGAATGTTTCTACTTATTATATCTGAAAAGGAGAATTATGTAATCTGCTACGCAACAAGTTTTTTTTTTTTTGTTTTGTTTTAATACATCATGGACATATTTCCAATATTTCCAAGCCAATAAATACAAATAAACATATTTTATGGCAATCTAGCATATGTTCAGAAAGATGCATGAATCCTAAGCCACACTTAGTGAATGATCACAAAGCAAACATGCCCATGTAACCCACATCCAGGTTGAGAAAAACATTTCTAGTACCTGAGGAGCCCTTACGACCTCTTCTTCCTCATCAAGAGAACTGCTGTTTTGCCTTTTAATACATGCTGTAGTGTCTGTTTTAAGCTTTATGTAAAAGAAAGGTACATAGTTTTTCATTTTTGACTTTATTACTCAAAATTTGTGAGATTCATCAGTGTTTCTAATATGTGTTATTTGTTCATTCATCATCACTGTTGAATATTTTTTCAGTGAGAGAACATGCTGAAATATTTATTTATTGTGTTGTTAATAGCCATTGGGGTTGTTTCCAGTTTTGGGCTATGAAAACAATGTTTCTGTCAACATTCTTGCACATGGCTTTTAATTTTATATTTGCAAGTTTATATGCCTAGGAATGTAACTGGTGGGTCATAGGATATGTTTATGTTCATCTTTAGGGGATGCTACTAAAGTGGTTGCATCAATTTACACCCCATCATCAGATGTATGTGAGTTTCTGTTGTTCCCCATCTTTATTTCCCACTGGGGTTTCTTTGGTGGTGGTGAGGTTTGAAGTGACTGTTTTAGCCCCTTGCCCATTTTTCAATAGAATTATCAGACTTTCTATGATTTGCTTCTACTTCACATATTCTAGATAGGAGTTCCTTTGTTAGTTATGTATGTTAAAAATATCTTTTCCCACTCTTTTGCTTTTGTTACTTTTTAAACAGAGATTAGTGTAAGTTCTAAATTTAAATATAATGCAGTTTAACAATTTCCCCTTTTTTATTAGTGCTTTTTAAGTCCTAAGAAATCTTTGTAAGAAATCTTTGCTTACTGCCAACCCAAGAACATGAAGATATCCTCCTGTTATCTTCCATCAACTCTATTATTTTATCTTTCACAGTTAAATCTACAATTCACATGAAATCAACTTATGCATCTGATGAGAAGTTAGGGTCAAATTTCATTTTATTCCACCCTGGTATCCAGTTGATCAAGAATTTATCAAAAAGACCATCTATTCCCTATTGCTTAGTAGTACCACCTATTTCATAAATCAAGTGTCTGTACATGCACAGTTCAGTTCTCTTCCATGGTGTAATATCCATGTAGTAATATATGCTTTGTTTACTGGAGCTTAGTAAACTGAAGACTCTTCTTTGTACCAGTTTCTCATGGTATTCTTTGGCCCTTTGCATGTCCAAGTGAAGCTGAGAATCAGCTTGTCATTTTCTACAAATATACACAGAGACACATGCAGACTTTCAGGGATTTTGATCAAGATTGCTTTGGATCTGTGGATCAGTTGCTTTAACAATCAAATCTGTAGAATTGACATCTTTGCAATATTGAGGTTTTTGGTTAGTGTGCATGGAATATCTTCCCATTTGGGTCCTATTCAATTTGCTCACTGTTTTGTATTTTAATTATTTGGTGTTAGCATAATTCTTTTCAATGGCTATAGAATTTTGTGGGTTACATATCAAAATTTAGTTAATCAGTAGCATATGTTGTAAAATTAGATTATTTCTATATTTTCATTGTTATAAACAGTATGATTATGAATATTTACATATATGCATTTTTTAGTATCTTTCTGTCTCCTTAGAATTAACTCCTGAAACGGGAATTTCATACACTTTTATCTTTCCCTATGGATTATATCATTTTTAACTCTCATCTATAATTATAATAGATTCTACTATTAGCAACCTAGAGAATTGGTGATTTATTTTTAGTTGTTTGATTTTATGGAAAAAATAAGCTCATTGTTCTTTTAATTTATTACTAGTGACATTGAGTAAGATTTCATTTGGCTACTTGTAATTCTTTTGTGAATAGCCTGTTCATGGCTTTTGCTTATTTTCTATCAGTATTTTTATCTTTTTCTTATTGATTAGTCAGTGCTCTTTATATATCAAAGATAAATATTTATCACATATATTTACACAATATTATTCTGTACAGGAGATGAATTAACCAGTGTTAATTTTTGTTAACTTGGTACCAGAGTGGGCTTTTGCAAAAAAGCAGAAGAGGAAACTCTGTTTAGCCCACTGAAATTGTGATTGTGCACCAATTTTTGTGTCATTTACATATTTAGGAATATCATAGCAATAATGTGCATGGTAGCAGGGACAATCAGCAACTAGATAAAATAGAAGTGAGATAATATAATAGAGAGGGAAGATCATTGAAATTAGAGCCAGAAGCTTAAATTTTAGACCAGGCCACACCTCTCTTTACCTCTTTGATCTTGGTTAATCCACACACTGTCTCTGAACTTTAATTGTCTCATCTGTATAGAGGGCACATTTATCTTCTATATCTCACAGTGCTAAGATGAGATCATATATTTAAAAAATATTACAAACAATAGACGTTATACAATTAAAATTATAATGCTAATAAGTATAGTGTCAGTATAGCAAATTGAATGTACTATATACTTCATTAAAATTATCATCTTTTGAGGTAACCTAAGTTATCATATATCCAGACTAATATCTGAGACTGCGGCTTGTGGACTTGTACTGGTTTTCATGACTCCTTTAAAAATAAATGGTTTGTTAATTTAAAAAATCAAGCTGATGTTCTTTGTGATAAATCAGTGTGTTTGTAGTAAATGGGCTTCTAGGTCACTAGACTTCTGTCTTTGATATCAACAGCCTTTGTGAGCTCATTGCCATCATTTTGGCAAAAGCCACTTCGATCTGTGAGGGCGCTGCATTAAAAGCAGCACTATTTACAATAGCCAAGTGCTGGAAACAGCCAAAGTGCCCATCAGTGGATGATTAGATCAAAAAACTTTGGTACATTTACACAATGGAATTCTATAGAGCAGAAAGAAAGAAGGAACTCGTACCCTTTGCAACAACATGGATGGAACTGGAGAGTATTATGCTTAGTGAAATAAGCCAGTCAGTGAAGGACAAATATCATATGATCTCACCCATTACAGGACAATAATGAACAAAACTAACAACAAGCAAAACAGAACCAAATGTATGAAGACAGTGAATAGGCCTTCAGCGGTCAGGGGGAAAGGGGTTGGGGGGAGGGGGGAGGCAGAAGCAAGAAAGGGGAGCAGCTTAGACAAGAACCTAGTATAAAGGAAACATGGATATGGACAACAGGTGGGATTGACTTTGGGGGGAATGGGTGGGTGGGAAGGGGGACAGAGGTGAGCAAAAAGGGGATGGATGTAATACAACAACAATAAAAAAAAAAGGGGGGGGGGGCATTGATGTTTAGAAATCTGTATTTTAGTCCTTTCATGAAAATGTACTCTTCACAAAGAGACAATGTGAACTTTCATTGCAAAGGATCGCTTTTTAAAAAAGAACAAAACTGTTAAAACCAGGTAATTTGATTATGTTTCTGCCACAGCTTTTTATCTTCTTCTGCAAAGGAACTCTATCTCCTTTGGCCACCTTGTATTGGAAGCTGGTTTTCTTATCCTCAGAATTAATTAACATGCAAATTCTTGGCTCTAGATTTGGGAACACTGCTTTTTTGATTAGCACTTAAATGTCACACTTAATGATTTTAGACTGATTTTTAAGGGAAAATTAAAATAGTAAAGTCACTTCCTGATTATTTCCTAGAGCATGTTATTGGTATTTTTGATTATCTGGTCTTAGTGGGAGCTTTAATGTTTTACTGTTCACAGGCTAATTGAGTCAGATCCAAGAACATACTCGATTCCAGCAAAGCTGATACTCCCCTTGCTAGTGGTTTCTAGATAGGCCTGTTTGCCTTACCTTGCACTGCTCCTCAATGATAAGTTTATGCAGGAACAGCACCTGCAGGAGTTGTTAGCAGCAAGTAAAGGTATCGAGGAGTAAAGGTGTAGAGGGGCTTTGGTAGCAATCTTGTGGTAAAGAATAAAGATGATGAAATTTGGAGTTAGACATTCATAGATTCAAATCTTGTTTGTGCCACTTTGAAGCTGTGTGAATTGAGTAACTTACTTCCTTTCTCTGAGATTCAGTTTTTTCATCAGTAAGATATAAATACTAATATCTACCATTCAGGTTGTTGGGAGTGTTGAAGGTGTATAAAGTATTACAAAGAGTAAGCTATCTGCTATAGCACAGAATCCCCAAATCCCAATGATTGAACTTAGGTCATTTCCTGCTGTGGAGAGGGAGTGCTCTGCTCCATATAGGCATTCACCGACCAGACTTCTTTTACCCAGTGGCACTGCCATTCTCTAGGGCCTTGGAACCTTCAATTGATCTCCTGTTTCTGGCTGACAGGTGAGGGAAGAACATGACCTTGTGGATTGTACAGGTGGTGTAATGGACCAGGCCGGAGATGATACAAAGCACTTCCATTCATGTCCCACTGGCCAGAACTCAGTTCTATAGAAGATGCGCCTACTACTTTCTCTTTTTCTTTTTAAAAATATTTTATTTATTTTTAGAGATGGGGGAAGGGAAGGAGAGAGAGGGAGAGAAACATCAATCAGTTGCCTCTTGCAAACCCCGCCCCCCCGCCCCCCATCCAGGAACTAAACCCACAACCCAGACATGTTTCTTGACCAGGAATTGAACCTGATGATGCTCCAACCAACTGAGCCACACCGATCAGGACAATTTACCTACTACTTTCAAGTGAGACCAGGAAATGTGTGTCTCAGGAAAAAACCAAAATGGATTTGTTTGGTGAACACATAATCCTCTGCTACTAGCATCCAGTAACATTTGTTGAGTAAATGAAAGAAAGAGGAAAATGACCTGGTTCTTTGTTCATTTTTCTTTCCATGGACCCCTAGCGTGTTAGAGCAGATAAGGACCTTAGAAGTGATTAAGTTTTACCCTGCCTTTTTATATAGATGAAGAACCTGAGGGCGCTAGGGAATTTAGTGACCTATGCAAGATTTTCCAGCTTTTAGTGGTAGGATTAGAGAACCTGAATCTGCTTTTCCCAAATGCTGCTATTTATTCTGCGTTTAATTATTTGAAATAGTATTCTTTATTTTCTATCCTAGTGTTGCCCTTGGCTTTCGACATGTGAAGATGGGGAGCTTTAAAATAAGTTATTCTGACCCTGGCTGGTGGCACAGTGGGTAAGACGCTGGCCTGCGAACCCAGAAGTCGCTGGTTCGATTCCCCAGCCAGGGCACATAATGAGGTTGCAAGCCAGATCTCTAGCCAGGTCCATAGCTGGAGGCAGGTAAAAGGCAACCATATACATTGATGTCTCTGTCCCTCTCTGCCTCTCTTCCTTCCCCTCTCCCTAAAAATAATAAAATAAAATATTTTTTAAAAATTAAAAATAAAATAAAATAAGTTATTTTGGTCATTATAGGTAGACTTTAGTTTCCTTTGGAAGGAGGAATTAGGAATTTTAGGGTAGTGAGAGCCCTTGAAGGTGCCATGGCCTCTCATTTGGTACTGAGAGTGAGACTTCAGTTTCACTCACCAGCTCATGTATTTAAACATCTTTTCTCTAGCTCCCTTCTGTATGTACCAACTTATATAAAATAATGTGGTTGCAGCAGTAAAACAGAAAATTCACACACTAAGGGAAGTTTCAAATATTTAAACAATAATTAATACATAAAAAGAGAAGCAATAATGTGGAAATGACCAGCTTCTGAGTGCTGAGGGGATGGAGGTAAGGGGAGCTTCACAGAGGAAGCAGGACTTTGAACATGATCTTAAAGTGTGGGCTAGAATTTACTGGAACATGATCTGCTCAGAAACATGCACACTTGTGTATGTGTTTGTATAATTGGTATAGATAACCTTGGCTGGCTATAGCTGTGCATTGAGGAAAAATGGGGAAAGAAAACCAAACAGACTAAAAAAACCAAAACCACGATCAAGTCTCCTGTGTTAAATTAGCATTTAGCACTAACATTTACCATTCACCTATCATTTTGTCAAGTTTTTACTAGTCAGTAATTGCACAAAATAACCTTTTGGATACAGGTCACTTGTTAGGGACCCCTGACCTTCAGAGATCCCTGGGTGCCAAAGATAAAATGAATACTTTTCCAAGGAAGCTTGTGCAAGCGAGGAGAAGGCCAGCTAGTGTCTCCGAGACAACAGCCCTGTTTTCAGTTCTCCCAGATCTTTAATGAAAATGGTAAACTTGAAAGCATGTAGTTTGTTAATCAATGCTCTACAATGTTAATTACAGGAAGATGGATATTGTTCAGGAATAACAAGTGAAGGAGCACTGAGATTTCACTCAGGTCAGGATGTGCATTCAAATCTAAAAAACCGCTGCTGTTGATACAAGAGGATTAAGCAAGTTGAGAGAACAGGCCAAGCTTCAAAGAGGCTAAAGTATGTTCTCACGGCCTGATCCCCAATGGGGCCCACTAGCTATAGCATTGAGGCACATATGCACCCAGCTTTCCCAGTTTTCTGGTCAGGACTTATAGGCTTCAACCTGGCTTTCATGGGGCTCCAAGCCTCAATGCTTTCCCAGGGGGACCCTGATAGTCAATCATCATTAACACATATTTTCTTGCTAGCTAACAAGTTCCTGACGTCATCTTTCTAGGCCCATGGGCTTTGCCTACTTTTTGGTTAGATACAGACCCCTTATAAGAATTTGTAGAGGCAGGGGTACAATGAACAAAATAGAAGAAAACTACACATTGCCTGAAGAGGGGCACAAACACTGCAGAGGATGTGCAGACATTTTTATAGGTTTGGATTTGGGTACTTGGTTTTCAGAAAGTTTTCCCTGAGAGGCACTATTTAGAGGGTGGATTTGTAGGGTTGTTGGAAATGCTTGGGAGTTGGTATCTCAGGTAAGAGGTTTGTCCAGTGTCTATCCTCCTGTGGTGCCGTATTGCTTGGCTGTGAATGCAGGCAGGCAGGTCAGATTCCTGTGATGCTTTCCATTTCAGAGGTTAGAATCAGAATTGCCCAGGATCAGTTAGAGAGGTGGGCTGCTTGTCTCTAGTACCCGCCCTGCCCCCCCACCATTCCTCTTTGGTCTGTCTCTTTTCTCCTTGGCATTCATTTTCTCACACCTTTCCATAGCATATTCACAGCTGAGTGTCATGTTTTAAAATACACATTTTAAATTCTAAAAACATTCTCATAGTAACAATTCAAGTTGAGCAGAAAAGATATATAAATGCAAAGTAATTGTACCTCTTTCCCCAAATCTTCAATACTCATTTTTTAAAATTATCTTTCTAGTCATTTTATTTGGACTTATATACATACATGGATATATCCTTTTTTTAATATGTAAATGGGCTTACTTAATATATGCATTTTTCTGTAACTTGCTTTCTTTGATTAATATGTGGGATAGCCCTGGCTGGTGGCACAGTGGATAAAGTGCCAACCTGCTAACCCAAAGGTTGCTGGTTTGATTCCCAGCCAGGGCACGTAACCAGGTTGCAAGCCAGGTCTTCAGCCAGTCCGTAGCTGGAGGCAGATGAAAGGCAACCATACACTCTCTCCCTCTCTGCATCTCTCCTTACCCTTCTCTCTAAAAATAATAAATAAAATCTTTTAAAAAATGTAGGATAGCTTTTCTTTTTTAAATAATTTTTAATTTTTTATTTACTTTTAGAGAGGGGAAAGGAGGGAGAAGGAGAGGGATTGAAACACTAATGGGAAGGAGAAATATCGATTGGTTGCCTGCTGTCTGCATCCTGACCAAGGACTGAACCTGTAGCCCAGGCCTATGTCCTGACAGAATTTAACTGGTGACCTTTCACTTTATGGAACGATGCGCAGCCAACTGAGCCCCACTGGCTAGAGCAGGATAGCTTTTCATACTACTACATAGTCCTACCTTATTTTCTTTTTAACCAACAGAATAGTTAGTTGTCCCTATACTGCTTCTATATGATTGGTTTTTTAAATTTACTTATTGATTTTAGAGAGAGGAAGGGGGAGAATAAAGACGAAAGGAGAGAGAGGAGAGCAATTTATTGTTCCACTTTTTAATGCCATTCATTGGTTGCTCCTTATATGCACTGAACCTGCAACCTTGGTGTATGGGGACGATGCTGTAACCAACTGAGCTACCAGGCCAGGGCCCTTCATGATTCTTATTGAACAATCTTACTATTTACTTTCTTAATCCTTTGTTATTTATTACACAGTCTGCTGCAGAGAACATCCTTGATACCACCTGTAAACTTTATTTGCAGAAATTTTTGTTGGAGTTCCTAGATCAAAAGCTACATGTATTTAAAAGTTTGATAAATAGTGGTGAATTGTGCTCCAGGGAGCCTGTACTTATTTTCATTCTCTCCCAAGTATTTTTCAATCCTCGACTTAGGGCTATAGAAGAGGAGGCAAAGAGGAGAGAGCCTGCTAAAAATAAGTGGAGGCCAAGAGAAATGAAAACATATATTCACACAAAAACTTGTCCATAGCAGCATTATTCTTAACAACCAAAAAGTGAAAATGACCTTAGTGTTCATCAACTCTTGAATAGATAAACAAAATGTGGTATATGTATGTATACCAAAGTTAATTTTAGACTATAATAAACAATGAAAAGCATTTATTTGAGCAAAAGGAGCTATAGCCAGAGAAACGGAGATTTAGGTAGCAACCTAAATTGTGTTCTGCTGAGAAAAAGGGGAGGCCACCTTTTCTAGCAAAAGTTTCTGCCCAGGTTCCCAAGTAGGTCTGTCTTATGTAAGTGAGGTATTCAAATTCCTACACTTCTCATTGGTCTGAATTGCACAGTTCTGATTGGTTAGCATTATGCATCCTGATTTGTTGTTATGGAGAGTTCTAATGGGTGTTCTAATGGGGCAGGGTGGGTCTTATTCCATTGGTCAAAAGACAAAACCAGGAATTCCCTTATAATAATGGATTCAGACAGCAGAAATGAGTAGGGCATAGTGAGGGTTCAGCCTGGATTTTTCTGCTGTACACAGCGTGTGAGAAGCCCCTGTCAGCAAATGGCCTCAAGGCTGTTATTATTTATAAAATTTTGGACCTCAGTTGACCACAGGAAGTCTATTGCAGCAGACAAATTCCTTCTGTGAGTTCACATCAAATGACTCTTTCTTCTTGAAATCCATACATACAATGGAATATTATTCAGCAATCAAAGGAATTAAGTACTAATAACATACATGCTCTAATGTGGATGAACATTGAAAGCATTATGCTAAGTGAATAAAGCCAGTCAAAATACCACATATATTTATATGATATATGCAGACTAGGCAAATCCCTAGAGACAGAAAGTATATTAGTGGCTGCTTAGGATTGGGGAGGTTAATGGGGGGAAGATTTGAGAAATGATTGCTCATAGTTGCAGGGTTTCTTTTTGGGGTGATAAAATGTTTTAAAATTAGATTATGGTGGTGGTTGCACAACTCTATGAGTATGCTAAAAACCACTGAGTTGAACACTTTAAATGGGTGAATTTTGTGGTATGTGAATTATGTCAATAATGCTGTTGAAAAAAATGAATCGTGGAATGCATGAATGGGATAGAAAGGATGGCCATTATCACGTGCTTATGGGACAGGCAGGGAGACAGTGCTATAGCAAAGTGGCAGGGGATTTGGATGTGGAAGGCATTCTCCTGGGCGTGTAAGCCCTGTGTTCTTGTGGCTGATGATGAGCAGCAACAGAGGTAGGCTTTCCTCCTCCCAGCAGAATGGAGACAAGATAATGCCATGCCCCGGTCAGGGTGAGCATGGGGGCTAATACACAAAATTACCGACTCCATGTCCTTGTTCAGTCTTTCGAATACACAGAAGGTACTGTTCTGGAAGGCAGTAGTTAGTAATAGTTTCCTTTCCTGACCTAGAAAGAAATGCCTGCTGTGCTCTAGCTTTGGAAAAGGAAGGTTGAAGAGAGGAAGCAGAGCTCAGCTGCTGAGTCAAGGAGGAGGGAAAAGAGACCTAGGGTCACATAGAACAAGTGAATAAGAGCAAGTAGTCAGTTTTAAATTCAGCAATTAAGCTTTGGTGGAAGTGAGTGTTCCTTTGGAATGTGTTTGCTAGTGAATATCATGATAAGAATGTTTGAAAGGAAGTTAGGGTTATAAATGGCCCCTTTTTGCTGATTGATAAAATTTAGGTCAAGGGAAAGAGGGTTAATCTTGCAGTACACAGCAAGTTAAAGGGCAATCAACGCAACCTTTTGCAGAAGCCCAGTTTTTCTATTGATTGTGGCTTTTGGGGCAAGCTTTTTACTCCTCATTCCCCATGATCTGGCTGTGTAGCATAGATCCCATCATATGTTAACATCCAAAACCTTATTAATTACTTTCAGGTCTGAGGTTTTTAGTTTCAGAAAGAATTGAGGTAGGTTTTCATGGGTCCATTTTAAAGGCTAATTGTTTTTAGGTGGCTACTGCATGTTTACCAACAGTTTACCGTAGAGGCCCTGCACAGCACATGTGTGGGTCTGTATTGACCTAACAGCAAAATTATCTTGAATTGGGTGGAGGCCTCTTTCTTTATCACTGTATTTTACTTACTACCCTGAATATGTTTTATTACCTGAAAACTTCATTTAAGAATATACAATGGATATTAAACTCTTGGTCTTTGTGCTTGAGTAGGATGTAAATGGGAATCTTACCTACTTTTAAACCTTTCTAAGAAATAACTTTCCTCTGCTTTTACTTGAACTTGCTACAGAGCCTTTACCATTGACTGGAAATTTGGTTGATGATTCAGAGTGAGGGAAAGGAAGGGAGTGTTTCTGGCACATGCGCACCAGTCAAATAACAACTGGAGGATATTTTTATATTTATTGCTATTCTTAGTCTAAGACCTGTAATTAACTAGAGAGTGATTAAACTCAATTATACTTACCAGAGCTAAAGAGATTTTACTTTGAATATGGCAATATCTAGGCCTTTGGGAAAACTTGAGTATGTTTAACTGATTGTTAAAGTTGCAAACCCTCTCTCCTGGAATTCCTCTCATTTAATAAATGAAGAATATAATTTTTAACAGATTATACTGCAAGATAATTAAAATTGTTATTCTTTTCTGGCTATTTGCTAAATCTTAACCACACCACTTAGCCCTCACTGGGTTTTTATTTGGTTTTGGTTTGTTTTACTTTTTGGGTTCTTTCTCTTAAATGTATTTTTTAAATTCATTCATTCATTCATAAAATTTTATCCACCATCTTCAGAGAAAAGGGCAGGGAGGGAGGAAGAAAGGGAGAGAAGCATCAATGTATGGTTGCCTTTCACCTGTCTCTAGCTAAGGACCTGGCTGGAGACCTGGTTATGTGCCCTGACTGGGGAATCAAACCAGCGACCTTTGGGTTCCTTTGGGTTCCTTTGGATTTGCAGGTCGACACTTTATTCACTGAGCCACCAGCCAGGGCTTTACATAAATGTATTTTAAATGTAATCAGTTATGACCTCTGTTGAAATTTGTTTTTGTGTTTTCATGTTAGAATTTGGGAAGTAGCAATAAATTCACACAAGGACTCAAGAATGTAACAGAAGTCCTGGCTGGTATGGCTCCGTGGATAGGCACCAGCCTGTGAATCCAAGGATCACTGGTTCAATTCCCAGCCAGGGCACATACCTAGGTTGCAAGCCAGGTCTCCAGCCAGGTCCGTAGATGGAGGCAGGTGAAAGGCAACCATACATTGATGTCTCTCTCCCTCTCTGCCTTTCTCCCTTCCCCTCTCTCTGAAAATATGAATAAAATCTTTAAAAAAAAGAATATAACAGAGTTTATATCAATTATATCTCAATTAAAAATAAAAAAACAACCCAAATTAAACAAAACAAAGAAGAATCCAAGAGCAAAGTGTTTCCACTTCTTCCTACATTGAGGGTATAAACCTCCATCCTTTGCTAGCCCCTCAGAAACTGTGACTGTGAACCATCATGACTTCACTTCAAAGCACAGCTTGTTTTCTTGGCAGTTGAGCCAAAACATTTTAATTGTGCTTGAACAGCTATTATAGGTTAGTGTAGAAAGTGAGTAAGAGTCTTACTTTGCTGGTTGATGATATTGCACATACTTAGATTTGAGTGAATGTTAAAATTGCCACAACCAAGACACAGTCAGTCATCGATGAGGACTTGAACTTTTCCAAGGTCTGATGTGTGTTTTAAACCATGGAAGGCAAAAACCTTTCTGTCATGTTTTTTCTTTTCTTTTTTTTTAGACAACAATCACAGATCAAGGAAGCAATGAGATGGAAATACTGCTCTAAACTTAGTTGTTACCAAGTAGAAAAATTATTGATGTAGAATTAACTAAAAACCTTGGGAGGGAGCAGCCGTGATAGTATTGTTTTTATATTTGCAAAAGAAAGGAAAGTTGAGCATAATCATACAGTAATGATGACTTTAGAAAATGTATTTTAGAGAAGAGATAAGTATTTCAATGTCCAGAGACTTGGGAAGAGAAGATGGTACAAGAAGAGAGAAAGGGAGAAATAAAGAGATAAAGAAAAAGGAAATTTCTTACAGCAAAATTATGTTTTTTTTTTTTTTTAATTTTAATTTTCTGATTAGGAAGAAAAAAGGAGGGAACCATTAAAAACAAAAAATAAATTTTAGTTGGTTTGAATATTAAGGAAACCTGTACAGAAGATTGAGGACAAGCACATGCTCAAGGACAAATTTGCAGTAAGAAATACCTGCAAATTTCATGTTCAGACTTAGTGGAGGCTGGAGAGCGTTCTAAAGACAACAGAAAAGGACTCTTTAAAGCTCTGTTCAAAACACGAACAAGTAAAGGCTAAACTCATTGCTTGGGGCAGACAGTATAATAACATGATGAGAAGCAGACCTACTCAACTATTTGGCTTCTCCTTTTCTCTATCAGAGGGAATGATCTTCAAACTGGAATGTGTAACAGAAACATGGTTGAGAATAAATTGAAGCACACAAGATTGGTGATGATAATAATAGTTGCAACTACAATTTGTTGAATTTCTACTCAGGACTGAGCACTAGGAAAGAAAATTTAGTTACTTTTTTCCGAGTGCTATTTGCATGGTAGATATTGTTATGAACCCCATTTTGCAGGTGCAAACACTGAGGCTCTGGAAGATTTATTAACAGACCTCAAGTTATATACAGGGTTAGCACTAAGATCCAGGCTTGCTTCAAAGCCTGACTTTTTAATTTTTTTTTTTTAAATTTCTAGGATTCTTTTTCTAAAAAATTTATTTATTACTGATAGAGAAAGGGGAAGAGAGGGATAGAAGAATTGACGTGAGAGAGAAACATTGATCAATTGCCTCTTGTACACTTGCCTTTAATAACATCCTGACCAGGGAATGAAGCTGCAGCCCAGTCATGTATCCTGGACAGGAATCAACACCTAACCAACTGAGCCATACCAGTCAGGGCCAAAGTCTAACTCTTTTGATTTGATACCCTGATACCCATGCCTGTTAAACAGGATTGTGTCTTTCAGTTTAAATTATGTTGTAAGGCACAAAAACACACAAAACCCAGTAGATGTTATTGAAGAATTATATTATGTTATTGCAGAGGAAGCAAAGAAAATGGAATATCAAGATGCTAAAACAAAGACTGTCTTGATTTCTTGTTTACTTATTTATTTATCACTTTGTATTATCCCCCTAAAAGGGGTGCACCGTTCCTGGAAGTACTGCAGTGCCAGGTTGATGCATGGAGTGGATGGAGCAAGCTCCTATCCCATCTCCTACTTCCAAAAACCCACTTAATATATTGTCCTTGGGTAGAGGACGTATCAGATATTAAACTGATAACAGACACTGCACTTGATCTTAGCCAAAAGGTAAAGAAGCGATTGATTTCTTTTTTTTTAATTAAACTTTAAAAAATTAATTCATTATTTTTAGAGGGTAGGGAAAGGGAAGAAAGAAGAGAGGTAGAGAAATATCAATGTATGGTTGCCTTTTGCATGCCTCCAGCTGGAGACCTGGCTGGAGACCTGACGTGCAACCCAGGCATGTGCCCTGGTTGGGAATCGAACCTGTGACCCTTTGGGTCACAGGCCTGCACTCAATCTGCTGAGCCATACCAGCCAGGGCTTTGATTTCTTGTTTGAAGTTTCACTTTGGACTGTCTAGAGCAAAAAGCTTGTGGTCTTTGGCACACTTGTGATTATGCAATTCAAGTGAATTGTTGTAAAATATAGGTTCACAAACAAACTTCCCTTCTTGTCTCCCTTCCTTCTTAGTTACTTAACTATCATTTGAAAGATGATTCCACATGGCTTATAAACAAGTTGAATTAATCTAGGCTCAGTTGGATAAATTCATGTTTAGTTGAACTAATTTAGACAGATGGACTCTATTGAAATTAAAATACTATGTTTGTTGATGGCATTACCCCTGTCTATCCATAGAACAACTGTATAAAAAAAAGGAAATGCAATTTTTTGGCCTGAATTTTTCTGGGTAACCCCCTGGTGACTCCCAGTATTTATTGCCTTCTAAGTGCTTATGAATGATTATGCCAGCATTCCTCAAGCTCTTTTCTGCAGAACTCTGAAGATGCTGGGAAAGTTAATAGATGTCATCTCATGGTAGCACAATTTGGGAAATACTGATTTGTTCAATAATTTGTTCTTTTAAAAAGATTTTATTTTATTTTATTTTATTGTTGTTCAATTACAGTTGTCCCAATTTTTTCCACGTTGCTCTCCCCTGCCTGGCCCACACCCTCTGCCACCCCAGTCAGTCCCCGCCCTGCTGTCCATGTCCATGGGTCCTTTATACTAGTTCCTTAACTTTGCCCCTTTCTTCCCCTCTCCCCTCCCTCTGGTCACTGTCAATTTGTTTCTTATTCCATGTCTCTGGTTCTGTTTTGCTCATTTGTTTGTTTTGTTCATTAGATTTCACTTGTAGGTGAGAGATCATATGGTATTTGTCTTTCACTGCGGAGCTTATTTTACTTAGTGTAACACTCTCTATATGCATCCATATTGTCATGAAGGGTAGGGCCTCTCTTTCTTTCTTTCTTTCTTTCTTTCTTTCTTCTTTCTTTCCTTCCTTTTTCTCATAATATTCCATTAAATTATCCACTAATTTATTGATGGGCACTTAAGTCTTTTTCCAGCACTTGGCTATTGTAAATAGCACAGCTATGAACATAAGGATACATAGGTTCTTCTGAATTGGTGTTTCAAGATTCTTAGGGTAAAATCCCAGCAGTGGGATCACTGGATCAAAAGGCAGTTCCATTTTTAGTTTTTTGAGGAAATTCCATACTGTTCTCCATAGTGGCTGCATAAGTCTGCATTCCCAGCAATACTGCACCAGGGTTCCCTTTTCTCTACATCTAAACCAGCATTTGTTTGTTGATTTGTTAATGATGGCCATTCTGACAGGTGTGAGATGGTATCTTACTGTGGCTTTAATTTGCATCTCTGATGGCTAGTGATGTTGAACATCCTTTCATATGGCTATGGGTCTTCTGTATGTTCTCCTTGAAGAAATATCTGTTTGTTCAGGTTGATTTGTATGATAATTTGTTCTTAATTTTTGCCAGGAATACACATCATGTTCTTTGATCTATGATTCAGAGAATCAGACTCTTCCATTCTTTTCAAAATATGAATAGGATTGTTTGCCTTTTCTTTGATTCTTCTTTGTACTCTTTATATAGTACATAATGTATTTATCAGTTTATTTAGCATCCTAAAATATATATAATTTACATAGGCTTGATGACTTGAAGTCCTTGAAAGGGGTTAGGCATATTCTTAATTGTTTTGTGCTTTAATCCCTATTTATGCTTTACCTTTTGAAATTTGAGGAGGAATTAGACATATGTGTAGTGTCTGATAGCTTAAGGTAGGTGCAATAATTTGAAGATACAAATAGTGACATTTCACATCAATATAATGAAGTGCTCTAGATTGTATACCTGTTAGAGGTATAAAAAGGAGATTTATACATTAGATGGGATCTTAAAGAAAATTACCTTCTGACACTTAGGATTCTATGATTACAGACATTTCGGTTTCTTACATAGCCAGAAATAGGTCCTGTTAAAATCTTGGAAATCAAAGATTGTTTTGTTATGGTACCATTATTATCCAAGAAAAAGTTGTACCATCTCAAGTTTTGAAGAGTAATTGTTGCCTTAGTTATTCAAAGAAATGGTTGCACAGTGGATCTATTTTAGGGACCCTTTAGTTTATTACAGTGAATTGAATGGTTACCACCATTGTCTGCTCTTACACTAGCACTATTCCAAGTGCTTTTGTTTTTAATGATCTTCAAAGAAGAAAAAACACGTTTTGGTTAGGCTCCTGTTTGCATATAACGTGACTGTGTTGAGAATAAAACTGCAGACATTTGAAGTAAAAATGGAATTAATCTTGCCCTGTAGGTAGGAAGCAATGCTTGTGAGATTTTTGCCAGAATAAGGAACTACAGTCAGTATTCACTTTTTCAAATCAAGTAGTTGTTTTTTAAAAAATAGCTCATATCTTCACAGCAATGAACAAATACCTAAGGTAGTGTGATTGATAGGATTGTATTTTATTGTTGAAACAAAACTGCCAGGAGTTATAAGCTGGGTTTTAAAACCAGACTTTGGATGAATTCCATGACAATATTAGCTTTTAAAAAATGTAATAAGGAATAGTTTCATGAAGTTCAGTGCACACTTGGTGCTTAACAATACTATATGAACAAGGGACTGATAAAATATGACTATTGTTTAATAAATGGTGCACACAGAATCTCCCTATGTTTGTTTCTGTGTACAAGGTCAGCCTCTGCCTATGTTCTATTTGGGTCACACACAGTAAGCCAAAAGCAATCTGTAGATGGCTGCTACCTGTGGTGGGCTGGGAGATGCCCAGGTGAGGCCAAGCTGTGTCAGCAAATCCACTGTTTACCCCCAGGTCTGGGCCTCATTTCACATCTTCATACCCTTCCCTGGGCTGGGTTGATCCTCTTTGTCCATGTCTGTCAGCTAGCCTCCTTTACAGAGATGTAAGAGCTTTCAAAAATCCCCTTTTCTGCATGGGATCTTTCTAAGAGTGAGAGAGGCATGAGTAATTCCCATACTTGTACCAGCTCTGATCACAGCACAGTAGTATTGAGGTACATTTGTAAAGAAGTATCATTCTATTTCACTCTTTGCTCTGTATCTAAATGTGTATTTAGAAGATTAACACTCATTTAGGAAAGGGTACTCTTTTCTGTCTAGGCCTGTTCTGAGTTTCTAGGGAACAGAGGCTCTGAGTTCATGGGCACCTATCCCAGCACCATCTGGCCATCTGTGAAGAGTAAATTCTTGATATTCTTGATTCAGAGAAGAGGCCATTTAAATTTAATTGTCCCATGAAACCTAATGCCCAACATGAATTTTGAAAGTGGATGTTTAATGCATTACTCAGATCCAGCAGTTGAAAGGTCATCCACACCTTTTTCATCTTACTGATTTTCTCTGAATCCTCAATAAATGTTGACTAATGATATTTTCCCCAGAGTAGACATAGAGAGCATCCATGCTCCCCCTCACCTGTCAGCCACCCGTCTCCTGAAGGCTTTCATACTTAACCCAGCGTGTGGTTTGGCCTCACCTTGTACTTGAAGCCGTGTAGTAGAGGCATGACTTGCTCAATCCAATGGTAGGAACTGTTCTGGAACCTTAAGAAAAAAATGTCACTGAATAGTTCATAGTGTTCTGTTTCAGAAAGATGACAAAAATGATAGTCATTTTGCCTGTCATTTAAAAAATAAACAGACTTTGAACCTGTCTGAATTTATTGGCTTCACTGAACCAGGCTGAAAGTACACCATGCACCAAATTATGGTAGGACAAATTCTTCTTTAGGACATTTATGATGGGGTGGCCGTTGTGTTCTTTCTTTGTGTGTCTCATTACTGGCAATCATTTCTGAAGCATCAAGCATTTTCCACCTTTGTAGAAAGTTAATCAAAGGCAGTCTCTGAGTAGTCTTGAGCTATTTTTTCTTGTTATGTGGGACCAAATCCTTGCCATGACTGCCTTGTGGTGCCCTAGAGAGAGGTGGGTATTCTTGAAGAGCATTGTATGCTTTGGACCCTGACTGGCCAGGTTCTTTCACATGAGCCTTCAGAAATGAATCAATGAAGGAATACAGGCATTTAAGGGCAAAATATAGGCCCTTATTTTTGTCTTTAAGATTGAATGTAGGGTAGAATATTTATTAATGGCGGAGGTGGTCTATTGGTTTAACAGATAACTTCCTATTGCTAGATGTTAATATTAATATTTTCCTTAACTTCCCAAACAGCTCTCTTTATACACAGTTGAGGTTGAATTTCACAGAAATCCTGTGAAGTTGGTAGGGAAGGTATTTTTTATCTCTAACATGCTAGGAATCTTTCCCAAAGAAACCAGAGCTGATTGCGTTGGTTTGAATATCGTGACTAAATGCAGGTGTCTGTCTTCTGAGTCTAAGTACCCTGCTTTCCCCATGACAACAGGGAATCCCCGACTTGATTATTCAGAGGTCTAGGCTTGGGATTAGAAATTCAGATTTTGTCACATCCCAGGAGACTGATTAGGAAACAGGTGTGCATCGCAACACACTTAAAAAAACCCTATTCCACACTATATTGTACCTTGGGTTTGCATTTCTTTTAAATTAAGTATAATGTATTGAAAACATAATTTCTTTTTATTTATTTATTTCAGATTCGAGGGAAACACTTTAGTTAAGGGGAGAGGAGTTTTTTTTGGTGGTTTTTTTTTTTTGAATTGACTTTAAAAATATGTATTTTATTTATTTTGCTATTACAATTGTCCCAATTTTTCCCCTTTTGCCCCCCTCCACCCAGTACCCCATTTCCTCCAGCAATGCCTCCTTAGTTCATGTCCATGAGTCATGCATATAAGTTCTTTGGCTTCTCTATTTCCTTTGTTCTTCTTAACATCCCCGTCTATTCTGTAACTACCAATGTGTACTTTCTTTTTTCCTTTAACATCCAGACAATTCACCGTTTAATTACTGCCTTCTAACTGTCAGCCTCTCAGATCATATTAATACAAAGTTTTCTTTTCTTTATTCCAAAATGCCTACATTAATTAATTTGTTTAAAGAATTACTCTTTTAAGTAATATGAATTGCAATATTACCAAACACATGCAAAAATACATTTACAACCATACATATTTTTACACATATTTAAAGTACATCCTGGATTTTGAAGAGTTAATACAAAAGACTTAAAATATGCCAATAGCTTACATAATTATTACATGTTAAATGATAGTACTTTAGATATAGCAAAATTAAGCAGATTTTTTCTTCTTTAATACTTATTTTTCTCTGGAATGCTATTTTTGTGAAATATATCACAGAAATGGTGTATTGCAGAACTCACTTTTATGAAAGTTGTCCTAGAGAAAGTGCCAAACACATAGTGAAAAATGAATTTGGTTTTTGAGTCAGATCTTCCCTACTCCAATAATACAACTCAACTTTATTTTAAGCCACTGGAACTACAACTTACTCTTTTTGGAGTTTTCCATCTTAAATAGTAGATTTATTTATTTATTTAGGCTGTGCACAGGTCTTACTTCTTTCAATACCCTCTGTTTTTCCTCTACATGTGTTTTACATGTTGAAGCCTTCAGAAATAATGGCACTTGCAGTGCTCAGCTGGTCCCTAGAGCAGAAATTATTATATCTACTAAGTTAAGGTAAAAAATAAAAAGCCCTAGGATTTAAATATTTTGTAGAATGGTATTCTAGTATTTTTGAACTTGTGGTTGACTTCCTATGCGGTCCTAAACTAACCCCTGAACTATTTAAGAGTCTGTTGAGGTAGAGATTAGGTAAGTTCACATTTCAATAATAAAGTTTACTATAGCATTCATTCCTTTTCCCAAGCATCCACAGTTTGGGAACTTCATAACTGGAAATGTATATTTCCACAATTTAGTTGAAAGGAATCTCATCTAATTTACATTCTAATATGAGAATATACATTGTCTATGTACATGAATCATATAGTTTAGTAGTTTGCAACTTCCATCCAAATTGACCTTCATTCTCAGCATCTTTTCTAACCTAAAGATTGACTGATTTCCCAACACACCCATGACCAGTTAGTTGCTATTTAAAACATAGGTTGCTAACAAAATCTATATATTACACCCCCACAAATAAGCACATATTTTTGTAACAGTGAATGAGAAAGATAGCATGTCTTCTATGTAATATACATGCACATTTTCTTACTTTCTTCTTCCTTAACTGCATTTGATTTTTCTGAGTTATTGCAAGTAACCTGATTTCCCCATATTGTGATAATTCCAATCTAAGAAAACTTACCCTGCAGTAATGCAGATACAAGTAATATACCAAATTGTACCTTATTTAGTAAAATCTATTTATAACAAGATCACTTTAAAGCATTCATAAGTTAAAGTTGGTTCTTATCCATTCAGCTGTCCTATGTCTTGTGATTAGTGCATTTAATCCATTTACCTTTGTACCTGTGTTTCTGCCTGTCTCTCTGTTTCTTCATCTTCTTAAAGCAGACCCTTTAGCATCTCTTGCAATGCTGGTTTGGTGGAGATGTATTCTTTTAGACTTCTCTTGTCTGGGAAGCTCCTTATTTCACCTTCCATTTTGAATGAGATCCTTGCTGGGTAGAGTATTCTCGGTTGCAGGCCTTTGTTTTTCATTGCTTGAAACAGTTTTTGTCATTCCCTTCTGGCTTGTTGTGTTTCTGTTGAGAAATCAGCTGATAAGCTTATGGGAGCCCCCATGTATGTTATTAGTTGTTTCTCATGCTTCTTTTAGGATTCTCTCCTTGTCTTTGAAATTTGCCATTTTCATGATGATGTGTCTTGGAGTGGGCCTGTTTGGGCTCATCTTCCTTGGGACCCTCTGTGCTTTCTGAGTTTGTATGACATTTTCTCTCCTCAAGTTAGAGAAGTTTTTTGTCATTACTTTTTCAGAGAGGTTTTCTATCCCTTGCTCCTCCTCTTCTCCTTCTGGTATCGCTATGATATGGATGTTACTATGTTTTGTGTTGTCCTGAAGCTCTCTTAAAACCTTTTCATCCTTTTTCAGTCTTTTTTCATTTTGTTGTACTGCCTGGGAATTTTTTTCCACATTGACCTCCATCTCACTGACTCAATCCTCTGCTTTCTCTAGCCTGCTTTTAATTCTTTCTACTGTGTTCTTCAATTCAGAAATGGTATTCTTCATTTCCTCCTGGCTCTTATTGATGGTTTCTATGTCCTTTTTAATGCTGGTGTAGTTCTCAGTAAGTTCCTTGTAGCTTTCCTGGAGTTTTTGTAGTTCACCTGGAGTTTGTAGTTTTTTTTTGTTTGTTTGTTTTGTTTTTTATTTTTTTTTACTTGCTGAGCTCATTGAGCTTCTCTATCATTATTTTGAATTCCATGTCTGATAGGGTGCTTGCCTCTATTTCATTTTGCACTCTTCCTGGGGATTCCTCTTTTCCATTTGCTGAGGGTTTATTTCTTTGTCTACCCATTTTAGGTGACTCTTGTTTGTTTCTGCTTCTTGGATTGATCTGCTTTGACTTCGAAAACATCATTTCTAATATGGCATGTTTAACTTATGAGAGGACTGAAAAGTTCATTTAAATGTTGTGCCAAAACTTCAAAATGATACACACGTTTACTTTTTACAACATTATTTGTAATAGCTGAAGATTGCAAACTTGCCGAATATCCATCAATATAGAAATGGTTAAATAACCATATGGTACATTTTGCCATGAAGTAATCTTTAGGATCTGTTGTTAAGTGAGAAAAGTAAAGTAGAAAAAAGTATTCATAAGGAATGCTACTTGCAGCATAAGAAAGGAAAATAAAAATATACTTGTGTTTATAACAACACATACACATAGCCTGTACCTCAGGGTTAAGTTCTTTATAGAAAATTGCAGCTAATAAGTGCAGAAGAATGCTAGAAATAGGTAGCCCCTATTTTGCAACATCTCATGAAATAATGGAGCTAAGCAATAATCGTTAGCGGGTGCTACAGTCACCTACTAATTGTGAAACTGGAGCTTTGTAATGGAGAACCAAGCTGACAACAGTTGAACCCACTGATCAACCTCAGCATTACTAACAGTGGGCTAATGGAATGTTATATTCCTGTTGATGTGATCTGCTAAAACAGAAACAGCTCTTCCTGTGAAATATTCTTGCCCACATCCCCTCCCCACAAAGTTAAACCAGAATGTCAATAAGCTTCCATATCTAATAACCTGTTCACAGGAAATATAGAACATAGAGGTCATTGTTAAATACCACCACAAGCGTACAAATCAGCCTGGTTCTGAATGTGGGAAGTTCTGAAAAAACAAATGATCTGATTTCTCTAGCAAATAAAAGTTTTTGGGAAAAAAGTAGAAATGGGCAACTATGTATGACTTAAGAGACCAATAAATCAAATTCAGTGTATAAACCTTGTTTGAAGCTTCATTTGAACACAAAAACTTAAAAAATATCTTTCTTTTTTTAACCAGTAGGAGAAGATGAAACTGTCAGGGTAGCCTTGCTTGGAGAAATCACACCCAGAGACCGCTGTGGAATCAAGCCATGAGTGTTGGGGGGAAGAAAAACAGAGAACAGGAAAAATGGGCAGCGGCAAGGGAAGAGACTTTTAGATAAGTCGTCTTTGACTTGACATCACCGGGTTGAGTTTTATCCTAGCTGATATGTGGAGTTACACAGGTATACACTTCAAAGGAAAATTAGTTCATAAACAAAAAGTCCATTAACAAGAAGGAGCTAAGTGGGATTGTTTGTTAGGTAACCTGCTTTATTACAACCTCGCCAGGGATCCTCCCGATAAGTTATTTTCATTAATTCATTCCCAAGAGTTTCCGGCTGGTTCCATGATCACCTTTTGGCCAGGCTAGGTATGTAAACATTGACTATTACAGTTTTAACTTAAGTCCAGATTCAATCAAAGTCCAAAGGTATGTGCTGCTTCCATGTTAACTGCCCCACATCCTAACAGAAATTGTTTATTACATGTTACTGAGTAATTATTATTTTATTGATTTTGATAATGCTGTTTTGATATTTTTTAAAGTTCCTTACCTATTAGAAGGAAGCACTTACTATTGAATTGCTACAATGCCTGAAATTGATGAAAATAATAATTGTTGAGGCTTGATAATGTGTTCATGGGAGTTTTTACACTTTTCTCTGTGTTTTATTGAATATGGAAAATTTACATAATAAAAAAAGAAGTTGTACTATTTTAAGGGCAGAATCCTAGCAAAAGGCCTGGATTATAGCCATTATTTGTGTAATTCAGAGAGTGTCATGGCTACTCACTCCCTTTCTCTTCCCTCCTTTCCTTTTGACATTCTTTCCATTCCTTCTGTGTCTTTAAAAATTGGTTACTCAGTCACAGTTTATACCAGGTGCTATTCTGGAGCTACTGGTCTTACAAGATAGACTCTTATTATTCACACTGCAGATGAGGAAACTGAAATGTTGAGGGTTAAATTTCTTGCCCACAGACCCATGTTGCCTGTCACCAATTCTAAGCCCTTACACATTATTTTATTGCTTCCTAGTAGTACTGCTTTCATTTTATAGTTTAAAAATTTTTTGTTTATGGATAAATTATAAACAGTGAGTAAATAAAAATAAATTAAGTGGAGTAGCATTTTTATATAACCTTTGTTATGTGACTGAGAAAGAAGTAAGTTATTATAATTGCAAGATATCATCAAAGGGAAAGCAGTGATGAGAGTGAAACGTGTAGCAATTTTCTTCATATTCATGAAGGAGCACAACTCTAGAAATGGCAACTTTAAGCCACAAAATAACAATTATTTATGCTGGTTCTTCAATAGTATATACTTGATCATCCTTTTACAGAAATGGAGACCAAAGAAAAATGGCTGATTTCATTTCTCATGTGTTAATAAAATAATTTTAGGATTCTCATAATAAAAAAAATCCTTTAAAACCAGCAAAACAAAAAACTAATAAAATATTCAACTTTCCTGAGGCCACTATTTCCTTTACTCCCTGCAAACTTATTTTGGTGTAGGCATAACCCAGGTGTGCCTGTGGGCACATGCAGCCACATCACTGTCATCTGTGATGTATGCTGCGCTAGACGTGAGAAATAGCAGTCACCCTGAGGGAATGACATAGGCCACATGCTGAATGGCTGCTGCAGGGTGCATGTGAATTATTCGCTCCACTTGACAAGATTCAGGGTGACTTTCTAAAGCGCCTGCAATACTTCATGGCTGCTTCACATAATGATATGTGCCCTAGAAATGCCTGACTGGAGTCTTAAAAAAAATTATTCTTAATAGGTCTGACTTCATTTCCTCCAAGGATCAGGGCACTAAATATATTCAACTGGAATGACAAATTTTACTCACACTCACGATATACAAGAGGGCATCAAAATGGGCAAATAATAAATATTGTTAATATTTATTGAGACTTACTATATGCCAGGAGCTGTGCTAAGCCCTTTAAATACCTAATTACTTACTCTAACCTCAGCAATCCCATTTTATAGCTGAGGTGGCTGAAGCACAGAGAGGTTAAGCGACTTGCCCAGGGCCTCACAGTTAGGAATGGCAGACCTGGGCTCCGAACTCAGGCCTTCTAAGTCTAGGGCCTGTGCTCTCTAACCACAGTGTTGTCTCAGAGTACCAGCAGGGGGACGGGAACACTTACTGAAGCATGCTGCCTTGACTTGTCCCTCTGAGGCCTTTCAGAGACCCTTAAAACCTTTGTCATATGCCAGTTTTATAGATATCTGGAGCCAGGCTGCAAGAAAGGAAGAGGCTGATAAAGCACCTGGGGCGAATATATGATACTCGATATTAGATACACAGAGTTGATATTAGAACACAGAGTCCTAGAGTGATTTTCTGTCCAGTGGGAAAGCCAGTTGGCCTGTCTACCTTGCAAGGCAGTTAAAGGACATAAGAATGGAGGATATTCATTGAAGACTATCAGAACAAAATTAGGTCAGAAGTAAAATGAAAGCAAATGGCATAGAAATATCATTTTGGTATGAATAAAATAATCTGTCTTGCTTAATAAAAGAGATGTCTATTCCTTTTCAGTTTTTCAGAAAAGCATGGCACCTACTTACTTTGAAATCCTATAACCTCTTCAGGCCCAACTTATTATTAATGTGGTTTCCTTTCTTTAAAAGAAGGATATTTTCACAAATGCTGTTTCTGGCTTTAGTTACATATAGAAACTTTGGAATGCATGCACGGTGTTTTCCTTTCTTTTTTATTTTTTTAAAATAGGAGCTGAAGTAGTATACTTGATAATGCCTATGCTACAAACACCTCTAAAAATAACTTGCAATTGGCAAGCTGTTTCTTTAGTATCTTTTCCTGATCCAGGAAAGAAAGTTTTACAATTTAAATTTGATTAACTTGCTTCCTTTGGGAGTAAGGAGGAGAAATTTCACTAGTTTATATGATTGGAATATGCTTTAGTATTTATGTAATACTTGAGAATGGTTTAAGCTGATTTTTTCTGGATAACATCAGAATTAAAAATAAAAATTGTGTCTCCTCCAGAAGGTAGTAGGCTTGAGTCACCCACTGATATATACAATCTATTAATCACTCACTGGTAGATGATCTTTCTCATCTTCCCTGGCCTGTGGGTAAGTTCAGGATGCTCCTTTGGAGCTTTTTTTCGCAGCTTCTTTTACCCTTCCGTATTCAACCACAATTGCCTCTGGCAGCTCCTGGCAAAGCAAGAAAGTGAGGTCAAGGTGTGGATCTGTAAAAACAGAGTGGTTTTTCATGGGAGACCTTTGGTGAATGAAAGACAGTAGATTTGAAGTCTTGGTAGTACTAGTGATGTTTATTAGAAATGTAAACTTGTGTTTTCTCCATGTCCCTGTCCAGTTTTCCTAACACCACTTGTTGAGGCTATTTTCACTCCATTTTATGTTCTTTCCCCCTTTGTCAAATATTAATTGACCATAGAGACCTGAGTTTATTTCTGGGCTTTCTATTCTGTTCCATTGATCTGTATGTCTATTCTTATGCCAGTACCAGACTGTTTTGATTACAGTGGCCTTTTAGTATAGTTTGATATCAGGTATTATGATTCTTCCTACTTTGTTCTTCTTTCTCAAGATTGCTATGGCTATTCGTGGTGGTATTTGGTTGCATATATAGTTTTGAAGTATTTGTTCTAGATCTGTGAAATATGTCATTGGTATTTTTATAGGGATTGTGTTGAATTTATACATTGCTTTGGGTAGTATGGACATTTTAGCAATAATCACGTCTTGGATAAACCTCATTGGCTATGATACTGCCACTGCACAAAGCTAGTATGGACATTTCAATGATATTAATTCTTCTCATCCATGAACATGGTATATGCTTCCATTTATTTATATCTTCTTTAATTGTTTTCTTCAATGTTTTATAGTTTTCTGAGTATAGGTCTTTTACTTCCTTGGTTAAATTTATTCCTAAGTATTTTATTTTTCTTGTGCTATAGTAAATGGGATTTTTTTTCTAGTTTTTATCTCTGATGCTTCATTGTTGGTGTACAAAAATGCCTGAAAAACAATGAAGCTAGACCACCAACTTACACCATACACCAGACTAAACTCAAGATAATAAAAGACTTAAACATAAGCCATGCTCCCGTAAGAATCCTAGAGGAAAACATAGGCAGTAAAATTTCAGATATCCCATGCAGCAATGTTTTCACCAATATTTCTTCTAGGGCAAGAGAAATAAAGGAACAAATAAACAAATAAGACTACATTAAACTAAAAAGGTTCTGCTCAGCTAAAGAAAACATCATCAAAATGAAAAGGGAAAACATATTTGCCAGTGATACCTCAGACAAGGATTTAATCTCCAAAATATATAAAGAACTTATGCAACTCAATACCAGGAAGACAGAGAAGCCAATTAAAAAATGGGCAAAGAATCTGAACAGACATTTCTTCAAGAAGAACTTACAAAGGGCCCATAGGCATATGAAAGAATGTTCAACCTCACTAGCCATCTGAGAAATGCAAGTTAAAATCACAATGAGATACTGCCTCACATCTGTCAGAATGGCCATCATCAACAAATCAACAAAGAACAAGTGTTGGCGAGGATGTGGAGAAAAGGGAACCCTCGTGCACTGCTGGTGGGAATGTAGGCTGGTGCAACCACTGTAGAAAACAGTATGGAATTTCCTCAGAAAAACTAAAAATGAAACTGCCTTTTGATCCAGTAATTCCATTACTAGAACTATACCCAAAGAATCCTGAAACACCAATTCAAAAGAACCTATGAAACCCTGTGTTCATAGCATCACTATTTACAATAGCCAAGTCCTGGCAACAGCCTAAGAGCCCATTAGTGGATGGTTGGATCAAAAGAATTTGGTACATTTACACAATGGAATACTACACAGCAGAAAGAAAGAAGGAACTCCTACCCTTTGCAACAACATGGCTGGAACTGAAGAGTATTATGCCAAGTGAAATAAGCCAGGTGGAGAAAGACAGATACCATATGATCTCACCTAATACAGGAAAATAATGAACAAAATAAACAAACAAGCAAAATACAACCAGAGGCATGGGAAAAAAGGAACATACAGTGACAAGAGGGGAGGGGGAGAAAGGATGAAAGAAGAGGAAGAGTTTAGTCAAGGAACTAGTATAAATGACCCGTGGACATGGACAGCAAGGTGGCGATTGACCATGGGTGAGGGAATGGGGTGGATGGGGCAAGGGAGAGCAGTGGGAGGAAAATGGACAACTGTAATACAATAATAAATAATTAAAAATAGAAATGCAGGACTCTCACAGTTCTCAGCGCCTGGCCCAGTTTTTTTCAAAATGTCTGCTGTTCATGAAATTCTGTGCAAGCTCAGCTTGGGGGTGATCACTCCACACCTGCAAATGCGTCTGGGTCAGTGAAAGCCTACACCAACTTTGATGCCGACTGGGATGCTCTGAACGTTGAAATGGCCATCAAGACCAAAGGTGTGGATGAGGTCACCATCATCATCATTCTGACCAACCACAGCAATGAACAAAGACAGGATATTGCCTTTGCCTACCTGAGAAGGACCAAAAAGGAACTTCCATCAGCACTGAAGTCAGTCTTGTTCAGCCACCTGGAGACTGTGATCTTGGGCCTCTTGAAAACACCTGCTCAGTATGATGCTTCCGAGCTGAAGGCCTCCATGAAGGGGCTGGGTACTGACAAGGACTCTCTCATTGAGATCATCTGCTCAAGGACCAACCAGGAGCTGCTGGAAATTAACAGAGTCTACAAGGAAATGTACAAGATTGACCTGGAGAAGGACATTATTTCCAACACATCTAGTGACTTCCACAAGTTGATGGTTGCCCTTGCAAAGGGTAGAAGAGCAGAAGATAACTCTGTCATTGATTATGAACTGATTGACCAAGATGCCCAGGATCTCAATGATGCTGGAGTAATGAGGAAAGGAAATGATGTTTCCAAGTGGATCAGCATCATGACTGAGTGAAGCGTGTGTCACCTCCAGAAAGTATTTGAAAGGTACAAGAGCTGCAGCCCTTACGACATGCTGGAGAGCATTAAGAAGGAGGTCAAGGGAGACCAGGAAAATGTTCTCCTGAACTTGGTCCAGTGTATCCAGAACAAGCCCCTGTATTTTGCTGACCGACTCTATGACTCCATGAAGGGCAAGGGGACATGTGACAAGGTCCTGATCAGAATCATGATCTCCCGCAGTGAAGTGGACATGCTGAAAATCAGGTATGAATTCAACAAAAAGTACGGCAAGTTCCTATACTATTACATGCAGCAAGACATGAAGGACAACTACCAGAAAGCGCGGCTATACCTGTGCGGTGGGGATGACTGAGGCCCCTGACAGCATAAGCATCAGGAGTGGTGCTCCCGTGCTTCCAGCTAATGATTCTAGAAACTCAGCTTGCAACTAATAGCTCCCCATGCCCATCCCTATGAGGATGACGTTAGCGTTGCTCCTGCCCCAACTTTTTCTCCGTAGCCCAAGCATTACCTGGCTTTCCCATCTAGTCTTTCCTTTTCGCCCAAGAAATGACTGTGTCATAAATGAATTTATTCATAAATGAATACATTTTTACTTTAGAACAAAAAAAAAATAGAAATGCAAGTTCATAACAGTTATTTTAAAGGGAATTTTGGAGGAATAGTGATATCTCATTTGGGAGGTCATTAACTCAGACTTACATTTGGCTACCAGTGAGATGCTGGGGAGTACAGCAGATAAGAATGAGAACATTTGAGATCTAGGCTTGTAACTTGTGGCCATGAAACAATCTCTTCACATTTTGGCCTTACATTTTATTTAAAGGGCTTTTATCCTTGATCTCAGTGATTACTTTCTACTTCATCACAATGGTATGATTCTAAGTGCCTGTGGAATATCCAGATAAGATGTGACAAGTGGAACATTAGCTTTGCTCTTTGACTTAAAAGAAAGTATTAGAGAGGTGGCAGTGGGTAGCAGAGGTTACAGACTCCAATGTGTTATTTGTCTGGATTATGTAAACATATGAATGAAGTAAGTTTGGCACAAATGGGGGTATAAATCTGTATTTCATGGCAAACCCCATATTTTTAAACAATGACAAGTCACTTTATTTTTGTGAAATCACTGTTGTAGGTCACACACAGGGACGTTCTGCTTTAGATGTCTGTCATACACACTATGTTTTAGAGGTAAAGGGCAAGATTTTAGATTTCAATAAACCTAAATTTGAACCTTAGGTCTGCCTTCTAATAAATATGTAAAGTTGTGCATCTGCTTTCAGCTTCTCAAAGTTTCAAGTTTCTATATCTGTAGAAATGTAAGAATGCTAGGATTTCCTTTGTTGGATTTCCCAGACTACACATAACATGGCACTTAATACAGAGTAGGCACATTCTAAATGGTAATAATCATTACTTTTGCTATGGTGATAAGTCTTCTATAATTTTTTCATTTTTATCTTGACAGCCAGTTGCTCAAAATTTAGAAAAGAATGCTTTTTCATAGAACTGAAATTCTTTCAACTTACATTTCAGTTTAAAAATAAAGATTTTATCTTTAAGAGATTTGGATGGATAAATTTTCTATTTGCCAGTGGATATAAGGGGCAGTAAAATCAAATAGATGACTTGCTGTCAAAACCCACCTTCGACAACAAGGAAACACAAGGCTGTAGGTCAAAAGTGTGGTGACTAGCTCTGGCTGGTAGCTTAGTGGATAGGCGCCCGCCTGCAAACCCAAAGGTCGCTGGTTCAATTCCCAGCCAGGGCACATAACCCGGTTGCAAGCCAGGTCTCCAGCCAGGTCCATGCCTGGAGGCAGGTAAAAGGCAACTTTATGTTGATGTCTCTCCCCCTCTCTGCCTCCCTCCCTTCCCCTCTCTCTGGAAATAATAAAAAATCTTAAATTAAAAAAAAAGTGTGGTGACTAAAGGCCCTGTGGTGGTTATTACATAGTTTTATTATTTTCAAGGGAAGTCTGTTTTGCAAAGCATTTTGCTGTGTGCCTATTATGTGTAGGGAGCTATGCTAGGGGAATAATTTAAAGATGACTGAGACATAATGGAATTATGTACAGGCCTCTCTCACCTCTTTAAATTGCAGTCCTTGCAGAGTTATGCATGAGTTCACCTTGAGAGCTTCACACCTCTTCCAATAATGCCATTGTTCAAGGTATCCTTGAAATCTCTCTGGAATTTGCCTTTACAACACTTGGCATGTTTTGGTGAAGATTTTTTCTACTTTTGGTATTCATTCTTTTTTGTTTTGAAATAAAATACTCTTTTTTTTTTTTTAATTGACCTTGAAGAGAGAGAGAGAGAGAAACACCAATTTGTTGTTCCACTTATTTATCTATTCATTAGTTGGTTTTTGGATGTGCCTTGACTGGGTATTGAACCTGAAACCTTGATATATCAGGACAATGCTCTAACCAATTGAGCTACTCAGCCAAAGCTGGTATTATTAAAAGCAGATTTGGTTGGGGGTCCTGGCCAAGAACTGTTTACCACCAATTCTGCCACATAGGCAGTGATAAAACTGGCTAGTATAATTTCTGGTTGAAAACAAACCCGAACCAATCAAGTAACATGACAGGTTTCCTTGTATTTCACATAAACTGATTGTTGAGCTCAAGGCAGTTCCCAAAGAGTCTGTGTGCAAGCTTTGTTTGTTTGTTTGTTTGTTTGTTTGGAACTGGTATCACTGGATCTATTTATAGTTTGCCAACAGGGTTGCTTTCAAAGAGGTGGTGCTCGTTTGTTCATGTGTTATGGTAGGTCTGCTTCAAGAGCCTGTTGTGGTTGCCTCTTAGTCAACCTAGCTGTTTGTTTGTTTTTTCTTTTAAATGTTATGGCATTCTCTCAAACTCAGGGATAGATTTCCTCCAAGAAAATGAAACAAATTAGATCCACTCTCAGAAGATTTTAATGGAAAAAAGCACATGTAAACATGTACTTTAAAACTATCTGAATTGGAAAGGATCACCTCATTGTGTGATTATTCTACCATAGTTTAGGGACAAATGCGTTTTTCATTAGAATGTTTAACATCAAAATGAAAGAGTTTCATGGTGTGGACTGTTGCCCCCATTCATCTACCCCACAAATACCTTTAGAGGACTACTGTATGCCAGGCCTTATCAGGAACTATGATAGCACAAACAGTTTCACCTCAAGGAAGCCTGATATGCAAGAATACAAACTTACTTAAGTTACGTAAGTGTAGTTAGTTACAGTATTGTCAGTTATCTTATACTTTCCTTAAAGGTTTATTATGAGCTCCACAAAGTGGCAAGCCTTTCTAGTGCATCAGAAATACAGTCCATCTTATGACCGTTAGAATGTATATGCACTCTTGAGGGAGCACATCTCTGCCACAGTGCCTGGTCATCATGTCTATCCTCAGAGCACCACTTTACCAAAGGTGTTACTGAGCCCTTATTAGAGTAACCTTCTTGATTCTAGAAAGAGGCTTTGAGGTCGTCATCACATTCCATCACTTCTTGAGGATCCTGTCTGGGGAAGAAGAAACAAGCAATGGTTCTGGAATCAGAGACACTTTCCAGTCTCAGCTCTACTTTGCTTATTGACTACTTGACCTACGTAAGCCTTGATGACTTTACCTTCCAAGGGAGACCAATAGCACTACTTTTAGTCCCAGCGTTGTGGGCAATGCAGGAGACTGGGTCTGTGAAAGCATTTTGAGAACAGTGGATGTTAGTCCTTGTTGCCTTCACTTACTTCTCATCATGAAGCCTTGGCCACACCAAGATGGAAGCATCTCTCTCCCTTGGAGTTTGTTAGCACTTTTCACAGCTTTCAGTTTTGCACCCTTCTTCCTTTTGTGGGTTATTTGTATATCTTATCTTCAGTAGTCAAACTGTTCGAAGTCAGAGACTGGTCATAGGTTCCCCCTAGCTCCCTGGGGTGGTTGGGGTCCTCCCACACCCATCTTTCACCCCAAGTTTTTCTCTTTCTTCCTGTTTTGTCTGATGGACTCTTATTTCCCAGAGTTGTTAAAGTTTTCCTCTTAGAGGCTAAGTTTGTGCGTTTTCCTAGGCAGAAGTTAAGAAGTGCCCGATGTGCTCATTTATTTTTCGAATATGACTAGTTTATCTCCGGAAGCTTACCTGGGCAGCTGAAGCTGCAAGGGAAAGCTGGTCACTCCATCTTTCCTGAGTGGGCTGTACATGCATGTTGATGCTGTAGGCTCTGTAAGAATATAGAGGAACCAAAGATACAGTATTTGACTTCAGTATATAATTTAGAGATAGAACATAGGGTGATTGGTTAGTTTAGATGAGGCAGGGAATGCCTAGGGAACATGTGCAAAACAATAATGTTAAAGTTATTTTGGTTAAAATTATTTTGTAATTACATAACTTTAAAAATTTAAAGCAGAACTAGTTGCCCAGGATGAGGAGGTAGGGTATGGCAGAAAAGAGGGATGGCAGAGATGTAGGCAGAGATTTGGGGGGATGGTAGATTCATATATTATTTCTCTTGGTTGTGGTGATTATTTCAGGAATGTATACATATGTCAGATTGTACAAGATTCCATGCTTAAAAAGGTTTGTCCAGAAAGTACCTACATAATATGAAAAATAGAGACATTTATTGAAGAAGATCCAAGAAACATTGCACATAAAATAATTCCCCTTCAAAGTGGACACCTGGGGACCTCACACAGGTCTCCCAATTGCCATCAGCTGCCCAGCTTTATTTTCCTGAATTTCATCAAGGTTCTGAAACCTCTTCTCTTTCTAATGTGATTTTAATTTGGGGAAAACCAAAGTCTCAGGGTGCCAAATCTGGGCTGGAGGGGGGCTGAGTCACATGGGTGATTTGATGTTGCACCAAAAACCTCAGCATGAGGCATGATGCATGATGCATGAACAGGCATGTTGTCATGATGAAGCTGCCAGTCACCAGTTGCTCAGAGCTGTGGCCTTCTGAATCATCCACATAGTTTCTGTGGAGGAAGTTCAAATGTTAGGCAAAATTTGATGCAGATCTGTTGCTCTACTCAATTCTTTTTAATGCAACAGCCACACAGTGCACATGCTCTCTCAATGGCATCTACTGCCCCCACTGACTAGCACAGTGAAGTTGTCATTGTTCACGCAGATGCATTCCAGTCCACTCTCCTTGGTTGCTGGGTTACATCGATGTCACGCAAACTGTTCTCATTATGTTAACAATGGCTGGACTTTTCCCATTTATTGTATGTGAACTATATCTCAAGAGAGTTGTTAAAAATTATAGTTTCATTATTCTGGAACGAGGGAAATTTTGGAAAACAGATGTTTGCTATAGAAAATAGTATGCTAGAAAGAAAAACCAAACATAGCCCCAGTTATTCTGGGTTTTTTTGTTGTTGTTGTTGTTGTTGTTGTTGTTTTTTAATTTTTCCACAAAGCCTGTTTTGGGCCCTCTAATTAGCGATCTCATAAGACATAAAAGTAGTCTGAACCCTTTGGATGTTCATTTAAGTTATAATCCAGTTAGTAGATGAAGTTTAAGAAAATTGTAGCCTAAGCTGCTTCTGTAAGTTGAACACAAGCCTCCACCCCCACCCCGACCCCTTGGGGGAGCTTGCCATTTAATGGAGTTTTGTGGGAAATTCTGAACAATGCGAGCACTGGCCTGAGATCCCAGCATCAAGGGTGCTATCTGCTCTGTCCCTCTGTTCCTCAAGGCGATAGTTATAACCCATTAGAAAAGTATCTGTGGAAAGCAGCTGCAGGAGAAGCTTTGCTCCTTCCTGTGGGTAAGAGTCTGTGAATTATCCTTTCAGTAACTGTCACGGATGCTACTCCTTTCTTCTTTTTGGCCGCCAAGAAACTCTGAGGTTAACTTGAAACTTAACTGTAACCACAGTCTGCATTCTAGTATGTATATTTTCACTGGTCTTGAATTTCTGTTCTATTTACATTTTCCTGGTTAAGGCTATGTAATTTTTGAATATTGATAGCTTTATATGTTACTTATTTTCATTTAAACAATTTATTTAAACTAAAAAAGGAAAACAAACCCCAAAATGTTCACCATACCTCCCACCCCCTTGCCATCCTTGTCCTCTGTATCTTTGAGATTGGATTTGTTGTTGTTGTTTTTAAAATTTTATTTTAGAGAGAAGGGAAATAAGGGAAAATGAGAGGGAGAGAAACATTGATCAGTTGCCTCTTATATGAGACTGACCCAACCAGGGACCAGCCTGCACCCCCAAGCATGTGCCCTGACTGGGAATTGAACCCACAAGCTTTGGCTTTGTGGGATGAGGCTTAACCCAGTTAAACCACACTGGCCAGGGGACATGTTTTTAGATTCCATATATAAGAGAGATCATCCAGTATTTATCTTTCTCTGGCTTATTTCATGTAACCTAATGCCCTCAGGGTTGATCCGTGCTGTCACAAATGGCAAGATTTCAGTCTTTTTATGACTGAATAATATTCCAGTATATATCTCTATCACATTTTTTAGCCATTCATTCATTGATGGACATTCAATTCGTTTCCATATCTTGGCTATTGTAAATAAAGCTGCAGTAATATGGGTGTGCATATACCTTCTCAAGTTAGTAGTTTCGTTTTTTTCAGATACTCAGAAGTGGAATTGGTGGATTATATGGTAGTTATGCTTTAAAGTTTTTGTGGAACCTCCATACTGCTTTCCATAGTAACTGTACCACTTTACATTCCCACCAATAGAGCACAAAAATTACCTTTAAAAAAAAATAAAATATTTTAATAAAATATTTATTATTTTTAGAGAAAGGGGAAGGGAGGGAGAAAGAAAGGGAGAGAAACATCAATGTATCAATGCCTTTCTCCTGCCTCCACCTAAGGACCTGGCTAGAGACCTGGCTTGCAATCTGGGTATGTTATGTGCCCTGCCTGGGAATTGAACAAGCAACTCTTGGGTTTGCAGGCCAGGGCTCAATCCACTGAGCCACAACAGTGAGGGCTCAAAATTCCCTTTTCCACATCTTCAGCAACACTAGTTATTTTGTGTCTTTTTGATTATTTGCCAATCTAACAGGTGTGATATGATATTTCATTGTGGTTTGGATTTGCATTTATTTTCCTGGTGATTAATGATGTTGAGCATATTTTCATGTACCTGCAGCCATCTCTGTGCCTTTTTTTGGAAAAAAAAAAAAAAAGAAGAAGAAGTCTGTTCAGATCCTCTGTCCCTTTTTAAATCAGATTTTTTTTTTTTTTTTTTTTTTTGCTATTGAGTTATATGAGTGATTTATATATTTTGGATATTAGTCCCTTTATTGGATATATGATTTGAAGATATTTTCTCCCATTTAGTAGGCTGCCTTTTTATTTTGTTGATGGTTTCCTTTTTTATGCAGAAGCTTTTTAGTATTATGTATTTCCACTTATTTATTGTTGTTTTTGCTGCTTTTGCTTTTGGTTTCAGATTCACAAAATCATTAATAAGACCTATGTCAAGGAGCTCAGCACCTGTTTTCTTCTAGCAGTTTTATGGTTTCAGATGTTTCATTCAAGTCTTTAATCTTTTTTGAATTAATGGTTGTGTATAGTGTAAGATAGTGTGTAAGTTTCATTCTTTTGCATGTGACTAGACAGTTTCCCCAGCACCATTTATTAAAGATCCTGTCCTTTCCCCGTTATATGTTGCTGGCCTTTCTGTCATAAATTAATTGACTATATATGTATGGGTTTATTTCTTGACTCCCTATTCTATTTTATTCATTTATGTGTCTGTTTTTATGCCAGTACTATACTATTTAATTAGTAGTGTACTGTAGTACAGTTTTAATTCAAGGAGTGTGATGCCTCCTGCTTTGTTTTTATTTCTCAAGAATGCTTTGCTAGTTAGGGTTCCATACAAACTTTAGGATTATCCATTTTATTTTTTTTGAAAAATGCCATTGGACTTTTTAAAAAAAGATTTTATTCATTATTTTCAGAGAGAAGGGCAGGGAGGGAGGAAGAAAGGGAGAGAAGCATCAATGTATGGTTGCCTTTCACCTGCCTCCAGATACGGACCTGGCTGGAGACCTGACTTGCATCCTTGTGCCCTGACTGGGGAATCGAACCAGTGATCTCTCTTTGGATTCTCAGGCTGGTGCCCATTCACTGAGCCACCCTAGCCAGGGCCCACCATTGAACTTTTTATAGGGTTTGCATTACACCTGTAGATTATTAAATACTGACTCTTGTAATCCATGATCATGGAATATTTTTCCTTTATTTGTGACTTCTTCAATTTCTTTCATTAATGTCATATAGTTTTCAGTATACAGGTATTTCATTTCATTGGTCTAAGTTATTTCTAGGTGTTTTATTCTTGTTGGTGCAATTGTAAATGGTATTGTTTTCTTTAATTCTCTTTCTGGTAGATTGTTATTACTGTATAGAATAACAAAGTTTTGTGGATTGATGTATCCTATAACTTTACTGAATTAATTGATTCATTCTCATAGTTTTAACTACGTAACAATTTGACAAAATTTAACATCCATGTATTGTGAAAACTCTCAACAAAGTGGTGTAGAGAGAACAAACCTACGACTTCCGGTCAAAAATGGAGGTGTAGGTAGACATGCTTAATCTCTTCTTAAAACCACAGAGAGAATTAAACTATTTCTCAAAACAAATAATAACCAGAACCATTAGAAAATCAAGCTGTATGAAGTCTGACAACCAAGGATTTAAAGAAGCTATGTTCATTCAGATGGGTAGGATGGGCAGGGCTGTGGAGACAGGTGGAGAGGGGACACAGTGTGGTGCTTAGAGGCAGACGCAGAAGAAGCAGTCCCATATGCACATGCAATGGATAAAAGTTGGGAAGAATACCTTGGGAGCACTGATCCCAACCCTAGGTCAGATGGCGCAGTTCAGGGTTCCAGGGCCAGGGATATAATCCCCCATAACTTTTGGCTATAAAAACCAGTGGGAGTTGGGGCAGCTGAAGAAACTGCTGAATTTTCAAGGAGAGTTTGTTTAAAGGGCCCGAATGGATTTAGAACACAGGCAAACACATCCATTCTGGGAATCACCACCAGGGCAACAGCTGGAAGGACACCAGTCACATACGGGAAGTGAGTGGAGTGACTAGAAATGGGGCAAGTGCCCTGCAAACCTCCAGAGACCAGGCATTGGCATTGTTCTCTCTCCAAGCCACAAAGTGGTGAGGCAGGTAGCCCAGCCCTGGTGACCACCTACGGCTGTACCCCACACACTTTACAGGTACCTTTTACAGGGAGTCAAAGCAGCTCAACGTAATATGTAGAAACAAACACAGGGAGGCTGCTGAATTGAGGAGACAAAGAAATGTGGCTCAAATAAAAGAACAGAACAAAACTCCAGAAAAAGCACTAAGTAAAATGGAGGTAGACAACCTATCAGATGCAGAGTTCAAAACACTAATGAGCAGGTTGCTCAAAGAACCTCTTGAGTATGTAAAAAACATAAAGGAAGAAAAGAAGGTTATTAAGTGGAATCAAGAAAAACCTAGAGGGAACCAACAGTGAAGAGGATGAAGCTTAGTATTAAATCAACGATTTGGAACACAAGGAAGGGAAAAGCATTCGATCAGAATTTCAGAAAGAAACAAGACTACAAACAAACAAACAAACAAGGAGAGGCTTAGGAAACTCTGGGACAACTTTAAATGTGCTAACATCTGAATTACAGGGGTACCAGGAGGAGAAGGGGAAGAGTAAGAAATAGAAAATTTACTTGAAAAAATGAAAGAAAAATTCCCTTTTGGCAAAGGAAATAGATACACAAGTCCTGGAAGCACAGAGTCCCAAACAAGTTGGATCCAAAGAGGCCCACACCAAGATGCCTCATAGTTAAACTGCCAAAGGCATTAAAGCTAAATAGAGTATCTTAAAAGCAGCAAGAGAAAAGCAGAAAGTTACCTACAATGGTGCTCCCATGAGATTATGAGCTGATTTCTCAAAAGAAACTTTGCAGATAAGAAGGGGCTGGCAAGAATTATTCAAAGTGATTTGTAAAGCAAGGAGCTACAACCTAGATTATCTAGCAAAGCTAACACTTACAATGGAATAGTAGATAAAGTCCTTCCCAGACAAGTTAAAGATAAAGACTTAATCATCACCAAACCATTATTAGATGAGATATTAAAGGGACTTATTTAAGAAAAAGAGTATCAACCTATGAAAAATAAAAGGGCAGCAAATTCATAGCTATTGACAACTGAATCAAAAAAAAAAAAAGCAGCAAACAGAACAGGAGCAGAGCTATAGCTATGGAGATCATTTAGAGGGTTATCAGCTGGGAGAGGAAAGGGGGCGATGGGGGAAAAGGTGCAAGGGGTTAAGAAACATAATTGGTAGGAGCAAAATAGATGGGGATGTTAAGAATAGTGTAGAAAATGGAGACGCCAAAGAACTTCTATGCATGACCCATGGACATAAACTAAGGGGTAAGGGGAATTGCAGGAGGGAAGAGGGGTACCTGGCAGATGGAGGCAAAGGGAAATAAAATTGGGACAACTGTAATAGCATAATCAATAAAATATATATTTTTAAGAAGTACAAACCCCGACATACTAAAGGCCATATGTGACAAGCTCATAGCTAATGTAATGTTCAGTGGTGAAAAGCTGAAAGCCTTTCTTTTAAGATCAGCTGTAAGACAAGGGCACCTACAATTGCCACTTGTACTTACAATATTGGAAGTTCTACCCAGAGGAATTAGGCAAGAAAAATAAATAAAAGGCATAAAAATTGGAGACATAAAACTGTCACTATATGTTCTTGATGGAAATTCCGTAAAATCCCTTTTGTAGTGAGTCAGAAATTTGGGGTTTAATTTGCTGATTTTTCTTTGGGCAAGGGATACTTGTGCTAGGAGAATCAAAGTTATGGTGAATTTGAAAAACCCATGGTGTTCTCTAGGTTTAAAGAATGATCAGTCCTCAATTTTAACCATCCTTAGGATTGACTCTCTAGCTCCCAAATTTTAATAGATATGAATTTATGAATAATAATCATATTTAAACCCTCCCACTCCCCCCAAATTAAATCACTTTATTACTAGTGATTATTGAGTATCAACAGCTACTCCAAGAGGTAAAGTGTTTCTGTCTCTCTCTCTCTCTCTCAATATACAAATAGATAATCCTACTCCTCATCTCCCTCTTTTAATTTTTCCCTAACTCAAGCATTGGGGTCTCTGATGCCACAGGAGCTATTGCAGAAAAAAGTTAGATTAAACAAAACACTACATTGTTTCAAAATAGAAAAAGAAATTACATGAAAATAATACTAATGGCATTTTTTCTCATGTCCAGCTCCTAGAAAAGGTTCTGCAGTGGCCCAGACCACTTGGATTTTTTTTTTTTTTTTTCATTTAGCTACATTAATTTGCCTATATTTTCAGTAATTTGCTATTAGCTATTTTGATAAGAACTTTCTTTTAAGAATGGATATGTTTCTGAGATCCTTAAGGTGTTAATAGGCATATGCAATTAATCGTGACATTTTAAAAAGCATTTTCTGTTCGCACAGAGCTTGGCGGTGGGGTGGGTGAAAGGTCCTAGAGAAAGAATTCTTTTTTGAAGGAGAAAATACTAGTGGGGAGAATTGGCCTGGTAAGTGTTGCAGTAAAGGACTCAGGACAAAATAAGGGTCTTGGAAAGAATGGCCAGGCTTGCAGAAAGATGGTGAGAGGATAGTGAAGACCTTGCTGCACCTGTTTTACAGTGTTGTCTAAGGCTGGCCCAGTGTTCACAGCAGGATTCATACCATCTCACTGCTTTCTGCACCTGAGGTCCAAGATCCTGAATTTAGGTTAGTACGGGTAGTGAATTAGTTACTTATGTTCTTGGTTAAATAGGTTTGGCTATTATGCTAGCCACCATGTATGCTATTATATTGACCACTTACGTGGATTTCAAATTATACTGTGTGGCTTTCAGAGTGTCCTCTCTTAGAACCCTGGAGTCACAAGCTGTTATAGTAGTACAACTGTTGTCATAGTTGTAGTGGTAATATTTCCTATGAAAAAATATAGACCTTAATATGTGCTGCATAGTGTTCCATTAGAGATATTCACTTGCTTAAAGATATAAGGCAGGACCATTATACCCATTTTACAGATAATGAAGCTGAGGAACAGGAAGGTAACTTAATTTCCCAAGGTCACGTAGCTACTAAGTATCTTGAAAGCCAGAATTTGTCTTAACTGCTGTACTGTCTCAACAGGATTGAAGTTTTCCACTGCTAAAATAAATGATAAAGCCCTCCTCAATCCACAGAAGTTAACAATATAGAGAATTTTCTAGCCTTTAAGCTTTTCTCAAATCTATTTTACAATGCTAAGACTGGTCCAGCATTCACAAAAGGATTAATATCTTCTCACTGCCTTTGCATCTGAGTTCCAAGATCCTGAATTCAGAAACACAGATTACCAATGAATGAATAAGTGGCAAATGGCTATTAGTGCTACAGATATGCATCTCTATATGTTGAGGGTTTAGTCAAATAATGCACAATAAACTAAATTGTTTCTAATAAACATAAGTCATTTGTGGTAAAACAAACAAACAAAAAACAAACATAGAGGAATGACAAATCATAAGCAATTAAAGATATGTGTTGACACTTAGGTATCCTTCCTCCAAGTTACAGAAATTCCATCCATCTCTATATGTGCTCTGAAACAGTGCCAGGCACGGTGTGGCAGGCAGTTAAATTTTTTTGGTGTAACTTTATATGATAGTCATCTGTAACCTCTAGGAATGTACTAATTTTAGTAATCCTAAATAACTTACTTAATAAGTTATGCTACTTATTTAAACCTCCCCCTCCCAAAAGAAAAGATAAGCCGAAGACCGTGAACTTGGACTTCTTCCATCCACTAGAACTGATGGGAGGACTTGAGTTTTGCAGCCCATCAGTGGGGTAGGCCATAGTTTCAGAACCTCAACAGGAAAAATAAAGTTTATACCTTATATTGGAGTCAGTCTGTTGAAGTGGTGGAGCTGGAATTTTCTCAGTGAAAGCATTGTGTCCTGGGACCTTCTATTTTCCATTTTCTTTCTTTGTTCTTCCAGTTTTATTTATTTTTTTAAAGGATTTTATTTTATTATTTTCAGAGAGAAGGGCAGGGAGGGAGTCAGAAAGGGAGAGAAGCATCAATGTATGGTTGCTCTTCACTTACCTCCAGCTACGGACCTGGTTGGAGACCTGGCTTGCAACCTGGTTATGTGCCCTGGCTGGGAATTGAACCAGCGACCTTTGAGTCCACAGGCCAGTGGACTCAACTGAGTCCACTGAGCCATACCAGCTAGGGTGTTATTTTCCTTTTTCATAACAAACATTTCTCCCTTAGAAGCAAAAAAAAAAAAAAAAAAAAAAACCTTTCCTGGAAATAATGTCTGGTATTTGCTTCAAAATAATTCTGTGGGCAGGGAATTGGGAACGAGTTGGGGAAGAGATGAAAGAAGTGTGATGAGGCGTTGATAACTGTCAAAGCTGTGGGACACGGGGGATTCATTATACTGCTCTCTCCACTTTCCTGTATCTTCTAAAATAAAAAATTGACAAAGGAAAAAAAAAAAACAACAAAAACATTCCTTGACGCCTGTCATTTCTCTGCTCGTCTTTCATTGGAGAGCTTCCAGAAAGAACTCTCTGTGTACCCCTTTTCTACTTCTCTATCCACCACTCTCTGTTCAACCTGCTTTGTTTGGCCTTCAGCCCCACCAGGCTACTGAAAGTACTTCTGTCAAGGGTACCATGACCTCAATTTTGCCAAATTTGATGGTTAATGGTGGTTAAGTCTTTTTTTTTTTTTTCTCATGCTATTTGACTTCCAGCAATATTTTATATAGTAGGCTACTTTTTACTTTCTTGGAATAATTTCTTGGCTGATGTCAACCACACTGTCTTGTTTTTTTCTACCCTTCTCTTCACCTCTGGCTACCAGAAAGCTTCCAGTGCTTGAGCCTTACATATTTCTAAAATCTTTCTTTGGGTAATCTCCACAAGTTCTGTTGCCTTACATATTTTCTTTTTGCCACCCTACATCTTTAACCCTGACTTTGAGGCTCGAATATCTGCAAGGTTTCTCCAGTTTAATATACCCAAATCAGAATTCTTATCCTGCTCCTATTTTCTTCATCAGACCTGCCCCTCCCGTATCCTTATCTCAGTAAATAACCCCAATTATGCAACCAATTGCTTGAGCCCCACACCTCAGCTTCACCATAATTGCTCCCCCCCCCCCCCACTGCCCACAGCAGTATATCAGTATGGCCTGTTGCAATACCTCCACATTTACCCAAATCCATCTACTTCTCTCATCCCCTTCGCTACCCCGACCCCCAGTCTCTCACTGGACTTCCATATTGCCTCCTAACCTGGTGCTGCCTGCTGCGATAGGCCAACTTCTTTATTGCTCCTGCAGTCAGCAAGAGAGAGCAACCAGAACAGTCTTTTAAAACATTTTCAAACCCTCCATTGGCTTCCTGTTGTACTTAGAAGAAAATTCCGGCTCATTTATGATGCAGCTCCTGCCTGCATCTGTCCCTCATTTCCTTCCGCTCTCCCTTGGCTCACTGCTCTAGCCACACTGGTCCCTCTTCTTCTCTTGATACATGAAGCCATGCTTGCAGTTCTCTCTTGCTGGAACACAGATCACTATATAAGGCTGGCTTTGGCTCATTTAGGCCTCAGCTCCTGTGACCACCCTATTGAAAGTACCCACATAACCCCAGGTCCCACTCTAGCCCAGAACCTGTTTGATTTGAATTTAAATGAAAGCGTGCATGCATTTGTGTGTTCACTTTTCGCTTGTAGCCTATAAACGCCCAAGGAACAGGTTCCTTGTCTGTCTTGTGTAGTGCTGTATCCCTAGAACCTAGAATAATATCTGGAACATGTGGGAAGTTAATCCTCATTACTTGCCTGAACAAATGGTGGCTTTTGTCTCTGATCAAAGACCTCTGCTCCCAAGGCTAATTTATACAGTCTTACCCTCTACTTCTTCCCCCACCTCCATACCTTGCTCATTTGGACTCTGCTATGTACTGTGTGAAAGCTGAGTGTTGCACTTCGTACTGTGTGTCGTACTTTGGGGTCATTGTCCAGTCTCCTTTCCTAGGTTCTAGGAAAGACAGCCATGTTTTGAGGCTGTCTGTATCTCCTCTCCTCCAGCAGTGTTTGGACTTCACACCATTCCTTTGCACAGCCACAGCCCTTCTCAGTCTGAGCAAAGAGCAGGAGACCCACCAGCCCCATCACTCTTTGATCTAAGTAAGACACACTTGTTTCTTCTTATCTTTCCCGGCCTATTTTTAGTTATCAGTTTGTTCCTTCCTTTCCCTTCCCCTCTATTCTTTTCACATTGCAAACAACCCTTACATTTCTAGTTTAGTGAGACCCACTGCTTGAAAGGCCCTTTCCCAGGCTTATTTATAGAACTAAAACTAGCCTTCTGTAAAATAGCTAGGGCAACTGCAAGGTTATTAATTTTTTCTACACCTTGAGGCACTGCGAGTGTTCAGCTAACACATATATTAACACATATATTACATCTGGGTCCAACCTGGCACAACTTTGTCACAAGAATTTTTTTTTTTAACATTTTAAAAAAATATTTTATTTTCATTATTTTTAGAAAGAGGGGAAGGGAGAGAGGCAGAGAGGGAGAGAGATATCAATGTATGGTTGCTTTTCACCTGCCTCCAGCCACAGACCTGACTGGAGACCTGGTTTGCAACCTGGTTATGTGCCCTGGTTACGTGATCTATCTCCATCGAGAAAGGTTGCAGGGAATCGAACCTGCGACCTTTGGGTTCTCAGGCCGGTGCCTTGTCCACTGTGCCACCAGCCAGAGCTTGTCACAAGAATTTTAATAGCACCACCATAGGTAACTCAGCTCCTAATGCTGTAGTTTATTTGTACTTGGTGTGTTTATGCCTGCAGTTCAATTAAAAATGTCTTTATTGCACAAAGAATATTGTATAACACATAGCCGTGTACCAAAGGCAATGTTAAAATCAACATGAAGGAACATGTTCCGCCAAGAGAGTCTCAAATGCCTGACAAACAGGTGGCCAGTGTCCAGCTGCCTGACTAGGAAGTTCAATTCGAGGTGGCCCCTGTCTTTAAGTAGTTTACAGGATTAAGCCCAGAGTCCCAGCACCCTGTGTATCAGCAGTTTTTATCTTTCCTTGCTGGTAGGATCTTTAAGGCTTTGGGTGATTTATTACAGGAACAGGTAAAGTTCTACTCAAGATCAGAAACGATCTCTACATTATTTCAGCCTCACTTGAAGCATTGCCTCCCTCACCTCTGTCCTTAACTTCACCCGACACCCCCCTCCTTCCAGACCCATCTATTGCTTTCTCCTCTTGGTCCCCTAGCATTTGGTACATTTCTTAGTTTTTACAATTGACACATACTCTGTAATTGGTTGTATGTATTTTTCTTTGAGATTCTACTTTTCTTGAAGGCAGGAAACTGTCTTGTTTGTGCTTGTCTGTCCCCAGAAACATTTGCTGAATGAATAATGTCGGGGACATGAATAAAGAGAAGTATGCTAGAAGAAGAGAGATTTTTATTTTATTTATTTATTTTTTTTTCTGGAATAAAGAGTAAGTGAAGAGGGATGGTGAGAAGTAAGATTAATGTCATAATAACAGCAGCTGTGTCAGTCACTGTTCTAAACATTATATATTCATATATTATAGGGGAAGAAACACAGACAGAAAGGTCAAGTGACTTGCTCAAAGCCACTCAGCTATTTGTGGTGGTCAGGATCCGGACTCCAGAGGCTGGGCTCTTAACCATCCTTCCTCTCTCACGTTGGAAGGGATGGAAAGAGCTCAGATCCTGAACATCTGCCAGGCCACAGCTGTTACTATTATTGGCGTATTACTATAGAGCTAAACCGAACCATGCAGCTGACGTTTTTGCAAGCCCTTCCGTTCTAGATGTGCCCCTACTTACCTCTCGGATAGCATCAGATAGCAGGACAGGTGAGTCCAGGCCAAGCCTTGCTAAGGAATTCTCTCTGTGGCCTGGGGTAAAGTCAGCCAAGCCAGCCACCACTCACCCCACGTCTAGTAACCTGTGGGAGAGAAAGGGACAGAGACTGAGCGGACAGGTGAGGGAGATGGCAAGAGATGGAGATAGATCATGTGTTCCTACCAGTCTGTGTTTTGGTTTCCTTAAGTTAAAATGGGGGACTTGAACTATATAATTATTTCTCGGATTGGAGTCTTAAGAACCCAGTGGATCCAAAAGTACTATGAAAACTGTTTTTATTTAAATGTTAACTAGCAAATTAATATAACCTCATTTGGGGTCATCTTCTAATGGACCCCTCTTGATTTCAAATGTTTGCTATGTTGCCACAGAATGTTTCATAAAGTGCTGTTTACCTTTTGTACACAGGAAGTACCCTGTTGTTCTCCTCCCCCGTCTCCCCTCCCCCCTCCCCTCCTTTCCCCTCCCCTCCCCAGCCAGCCCTGACTCACACACAATCTTCAGTTAGAAAGATCACAGCATTTAACAGAGAGCAATCTCAGCTGCAATTTTTTTGCAGTGAAACTTTCCAATGAAAGATATGTACAGAGTGAATTGTTAGCTTAAGTTACTTAATAAATTGAGCCGTTGACTTTGGATCATGAGCACAAACTAAAGGTACGAAATAATGACTGTTTTGTTCTGGATTACTGAGAAAAACACATGGGTAGTTTAATCTCTTTAAATCTGTGAATTGGAATTAGACACCAAGAAAAGGCCAGATCAGAATCTCTTTGCTGTAGGAGCCGAGGTTTTGCAGCAGGTGGAAAACAAGTGGCATCAGAACAGTCCGTGCCATGCTACTCAGGTGCAAGGCGCCACCTTTGAATACACCAGCGTACACGTCCTTAGTACAAAATGCTGTACCAAGTAGGTGATTCTTTTTTCATTAAACTCGACATCTTTATTTTATTTTGGGACACACTATTAAAGTGGGTGGGCCATTTATCTTTTGTAATTTTACACATTGTGGACTTGGATACTTTTATTCTTGCGATGATGCTTACTTAGTATGTTTTTCTGTCCCCTGTATTTCCTGTAAGTTGGTAGTTGGATCTAGAGGCCTGATTAGATTCAGGCTCAATATTCCGGAATAGTAGGGGGTGCTGTCTGCTCTCAAATGCATCGCATCAGAAGGCGCTGTTAAGCTTGGCCAACCCATGTGTAACGCGTGGGGGAGGCCCACCTGTCCAATCTGTTCTCTGGCCCAGTACTGTTTATTAGCAAAAAACGAGAAATGGCTGCTGTATTGAGCCTACCTTCACAAATACGGTTTCCATCTTACATCCATGCCACATCCACCTTTTGGCGGGAAGCATCTAAAATCATCCAAAAAAACTGTAAGTGCCTTTCCTTGCCAGTAAGCTGTTCGCAAGTCTTAACTCAGGAGATCTGTTGCTCCTGGAATTCTGAGAAGCACTCGTCTCAAATTACTTGCGGTTGAAATAGAACATAAATAAAACAAAATAGGGACACATTTGTTATAGGCAGAATATTATCCCCACCCCCAAAGAAGTTGTACATACCTTAATCTCCAGGACCTGGGACTGTGTTACCTTATATGGAAAAAGGGATTTTGCAGATTTGATTAAGGAAACTGATTTTGAGATAAAGAGATTATCCTGGATACAATACAATCATAGGAGGAACATGAAAAAGGGAAGCAAAAGAGTGGGTCAGAGAAATGCAATGTGAGGATTTGACCCACTGCTGCTGTCTTTGAAGCTTCTGGAAAGAAGGAGCCACAAGCTAAGGAATGCAGGTAGTCCATAAAAGCTGGAAAAGCAAGGGAACAGCATTCCTCCTAGAGCATCCAAAATGGAACACAGCCTCACTGATGCCTTGATTTTAGCTCTGTGATACCCATATCTGACTTATGACCTATATAAGACATGGTAAATGTTATTTTAAATCACATATTGTTTGTGGTCATTAGCTATGATATTAATAGCATTCCATAAAAAGCACTTAAAGTAAATATACTGGGTGAGGGGGACAAATCTGGGTTTACAGTTGTATGTGAAACACAGTTTATTCTTATTATTTATTAATTACTGTATTATTTATTTATGACTATAAACCTACATCTACGAAAGTAGTAGGTTTATAGTTGTGATACAAATACATAATACAATAATATTGTAATATATATATATATATATATGTGTGTGTGTGTGTACACATGCATATATTATAGGTGTATTTAAAGGTTCTTAATGCCTAGAATCTATCTCTGGAAGCTTGTGTGAGATGCATTTAATGAATGCATTTGATAAGGGTGATGTCAATGAGAATGTTCCTCAGTAGCTGAAATGTGTTCAGGCTATCGAAATGATGCCAAACACACAAGGGGAGGATGGACATATTTAGTCAGTCATTTGTGTGATTCCAAGTATCTGAATGTTGGAATTATATAGCCAGGTGTAGACCAGCTACATCTGAAGGAAACTTTTCTATTTCAGTCTGGCAAGAGTTGATGCTTGCAGACTATGTGAGATCCAGCCAGAAGCAAAAAAGTCTCCATGGCTCAGGGGAACAATGAAACGGGTCCTGGATGTCTGTGGCAGTCATGGGGCTTTCATTCGGATGATCTCTGAATGCTGTGGCCAGATCCTTGGGCCATTGACACAATTGAGATTTTGTTTCCTTCTAAATTACCAGCCCTCCTGAAATGCTTCATCTTTCAATTAGGTTACCACCCTTCTAATTCACACCAAGCAAAACAGTTGGAAAACAAAACCTCATGGGTGGGCAGAGAGGAATGGGAAATGGGAAGAGGAAACACAATTAGGAACCGAAAGCTGAATTGAAGACTCAGAGATTCAGACCTCATTTTAGTTCAAGGAGACCTAGTATTTGACCTTGCACTCACCTCCCTGGTCCCAAACTTTCCAGAACTCTAAAAGGTGATTAATGATACCTGTCTCACAAAGGTGGTGAAAACTAATGATAGTTAAGGGTGAAAAATAAGCCAGATATCACAGCTACTGCTTTCAAGATTTCTCAGAGTACTTTCAAATTGCTTTTGTTTTAAGTTCTGTGGAGAGTTTAAGAAGTCATTTCTGAGTCTGGAACCAGTTATTTTTGTGTGCTAAATATCCTTAAACTTATAGTAATTTTCTTGGTGTAGCTATAATGCATTTCTAAAGATCAAATTTTGTCATCTTTGTACATAACTATTTGAGGTTTTCTCCCTTACCTTATAAGGAATTCTCTAGTAAGATTTCAGCCTTACACTAAGGCCAATTGGTGTCCAAAAGGTACTTCTTGATTGTTTTTTTCTCAACATATGTTATATAACTAAGTAGCAAGGAATGGAAAATCATTAAAGTATAGAAGATACTTTGAAGGGGTGTTTACAATCTAAATAACTTTTTATTAAAAATTTTAATGACTTACTTTAATGAATTTATATTTATTAAAGTATTTTATGTTGCTTCATAGTCAATTTCCTATGTTTTTCTGCACTAGTTCCTCAGAACCTGTTAACTTTTTTCTACTACCCGGTACCTTGAGTCATTCAATATAAAAAAAAAAAAAGAGAGAGAGAGAGAGAGAGAGAAAAAAAAAAACAGGTGTTGTGTATATGGGTATATGTAAATGCTAGCTAACTAATGTAAGAAACATCCCACCCTCAACAAATTCTCTGAAGAAATGTATGTTAACAAGATTGCTAGAAATCCATATTCATTTGTTATATGAAATTAGAACATTAAAACCAGTTCCCACTACTTGCTGCCCATGCTTCATGTCCTGGGCAATAGCCTGCTCCTTGGTCACAGAATAGGATGTTGCAAATACCTTTATGACATTTCTTTCAGAGGGAAAGAGAGGGACATAGATTATCATGTGCTGTATAGTACTCAGCTCCTCTCTAAATTGCCCAGAGAAGCTTGGCTGGGCGAAGTACAGCAATCCCCTGAAGGATGTCATGGCTTTCAGGACTGATAAATGTGCCAGAGTCATTATGTCCCTTGGTGTTGGTGATGGCAGCACACTGTTAATAAGTGGATTAGGTATTCTAACATTTTCCCCCCTGGGAACAGTAAAAAGATCAGTGATTGCCAGGGTTTTGGTGTGAGGGGTTGAGGAATGGCTATTAAAACAGAGGATTTGTAGGGAAATGAACTATTTTGTTTGAGACTGGAATGGTGGACACTTGGCATTATGTGTTAATCAAAATCCATGGAATATATAATACAAAGTGTGATGACTAATGTAAACTATGAACTTTAGTAAACAAGCCAAGTTTTATCAAAAAATAAAATAGGGTAATGTACATATACTATCTAATCAACTAACCAGTTCATGCTAGGTTCTAATAAATGATAGATATTATTATTTTTATTCTGAATATAAATTCCAATAATGTTACTCAGACATAGTTTCTGTTTCACTTAGATGTATCAATTTTAAATAAAAATGATATTATTATTTGAAAATCTAGCAGGTTACCAAATGAAAATTAACTATCCTTTGTAACCATAGATTGGTTCAAAGAAATACTGTATTTTCTCCTCTGCTGTCTATCCTATACAAAGTTAAAAATGGCTTCTTGCTAAATCTAAGGAACAAAAACTCTGGCCCAAACATGAGTTTCATTGAGTTTTGTTTTAGTTCATGATTTACAGTTGATGTAAAATTTGGGTCTGACTTGGTTAGTTATAATGCAATTGCAATATACACCATTTTGAGTTGATTTTTGCCATATTCTGTGTTGTAAAATATTAACTGTAATTAAGAATTATCCAAGTATAGTTTCCTTATTTGTCCTGCATGAAGTTTCTCCTCTTTGCATAAGTTTTTTGTATGATTCAAATTAGAATGGGAAGAAAAATCAGGAAATATAAATTTAAGTGACGTTGAATTACAAAAGAATTACATCACAAAGCATTAAAATGGTGCAGAGAAAACTTTGCTGACATCTGATAGAGTAAAAGGGATTGTATCATTACATAAAAACTAACACCCATTCTATAAGTGGAAGTTGAATGTGTCAGAATCACTTCCCCTTTTTTCACTAGACGTTAAAAATCTAGCCATGCAGAGATGTTCGAAGTGACTAAATTCCATGAACTTGTATCCAGCACAGAAGTGCAGAAGTTGTCGAGAACATAAATAGTCTTTGGGCTTCTACAGAGCCCTGAAAAGCTAAATGGCATATCTGTGTTTTTATCCTCTACCTCTTGGTTGGCAGCTTTTTTCTTGGCTCATTTCAGAGACATGGAATTACAAGTAATCAGGGGAAATTGGGGCAGAAACTTCCTCTCTCTTTGCTTTTCATTATCCTTTACATTCCTGTGCCTAAATACCTTCTGTCATATTCACATTGCCCATAGCTGCTGGAGACATTAATGAGCACTGCAGTTGGTTTCTTTCTTTTTTTTTTTTTTAAGATTTTATTTATTATTTTTAGAGAGAGGGGAGGGGATAGAGACAGAAAAGGAGAGAGACATCAATGTATGGTTGCCTTTCACCTGCCTTCAGCTACAGAGCTGGCTGGAGACCTGGCTTGCAACCTGGTTTTGTGCCCTAGCTGGGAATAGAACCAGTGACCTTTGGGTTTGCAGGCTGGCATCTTATCCACTGTGCCACCCAGCCAGGGCTTGCAGTTGGTTTCTTTTTATCCACCTCTAACATTTGAGGTTGAGGTCACTGGTTCATGGATTGGGATCCGTCTGACAAATTATCTCCAAACCAAGGGCACCGCAGTGGTCCAGGCGCCAGTCCCAAGGGGTGCTTTCCGGCATGATGTAAGCTGGGCTGGGTTCTGTGGACATTGGGCAAACATTGGCCTGAGGAAGGGCGAGAGCTGAGGCAGGGAAGAGGGCAGGATGAGCTTCGAGCTACCTAAGAAAGGGAAAGAATGTAAATTAGAGATGGGGGAAATGGTTTCCTGAGGAATCTGAGAGCAGATTGGAATCTAGAACCGCCCTTTACCCTATCTGCTGAGGGTGTCACAGAACAGAAGTTGACTTGGAGCCAGAGAATGTTACCCCCCAGCCCAAATGCTTAAACTGAGGGGTATAGACAGGTGAGGGAAAGCAAGAGCAGTAGTTGGCTTGGTTGTCAGAGCCCAGCGGCCCTGTGATGCTTCTCAGCTGCCCACCAGCTCTCTGCTGAGGCAGCGCCAGCCACAAAGTGCAAACCGTGCTTTGGTGGGGGCTGCAGACGTATTGTTTCCCCCCCAACTACAGTCTTCAAACAGGCTCTAGCTCCTGGCGTGAGCAGGTTGTTCCCACCGAGTGCGCACATTCTTTTGGGAGCAAGGCAAGGCGAATCCTCTGGAGAACTGGATGGATTCCCCATTCTGAGTTACACAGTTTGGGGGCCAAAGGAGATGGAGAGGAGCTGACTTCACCTTCCACTTATGCAAGTTTGGAACGAAATGAGTAGAATCCACATCCCCCCGCAAAGTAAACAAGGTTGGAATGGGATTACTCAATAGGAATTGAGTCCAACTGCAATTTGAGTTGTTAGAATGATTTAAATATTTAACCTACCCTCATCGTGAATTCTGGAACCATCATATGCAAGGAGTAATGACCAAATGTAAGCACTGCAGTTGGAGTCAGAAGTGTTGCAACTAGCACAATTTCTGCTGTGACGTCCTAGAAAATCTCGAGTGTGCCAGAGGAAACAAGCCTCAAAACATGAACCTGGCAGCCAGGAGGCCCTGGTTCTCCAGTTTAGCCCACCACTAACTCTCAGAGCCTCTAGGCGCCTTGTGTCAGTTAAGGCCACAGGCAGAGCGTCTCACAGGGCAAGTCATTTTTATAATTTGAAACATGACAGAGCGAACAGGGATGCATAAAATCGGCCACGTAAAGGGGGAAGGCTGAGGTCACGGTCTTAGTCATTTTGTGACAGTGGATATCACAGCTTCCCTTCTAGGCTTCCCCCACCACTTCCTCCTTGCTTAGCCCCTTCCTGGGGGCAACCCTTACTACCAACGTCCACAAGTTAGGTTACCTGAGACCTTCATCTCCTGCACAGGGGTATACCTGAATGTAGGCCGGGTAACTGTCTTCTGGTTAGGCTGCTTTTCTACACTAATTCTATTCTTGACACAGTTTGGGTAAGAGGTGGGGACAAACATAAGCAGTAGGAATGACAGAGGCCAGTTGGCAGAAAAGGTATGCCAGGGTCTGCTGAGTTAGAAAGATCTGTACCCTCCAGAGGGGAGGGTATGCAGGGTGGTGGGTTTTAAGCCAGAAGCTATCTAGTGACAGCAGAAAGGAATGTCCCCAGGCCCCTGACAGGGAGCAGATAGTGAGTATCCTCTCACCCCTCTAGGCCCTGGGGAATAGGGCAGGAAGGAAAAACCACACTGTGAGAGATGTAGAGAAGCTATGCCCCAGTGTCTTGAAAAGGGGCAGTAGCCCTGCCACAGAGAGATACCTCAACAAGATAGAGCAAAATCAAATGCACTATGAGAGGTAGTCCAGTGCCAGAGGGGCTGTGCCATACAGTCGTATCTTATGATGTGGCCAAGTAAGGTGCCTTCCAGCTTCAGTGCTGACACCCAGACACAGTGCTGGAGCAGGTCTGCAGTGAGAAGGAACAATTAGCCTATTCATTATGTTGACATTCGTAGCCACCAGATTAGGCTTTTCCCCTTAATTAGGGCTGTCACAGATAAAAGTATGTTCCTAGCCCACTCCCGTTTTCCACATGCACAGACCTATCATCCTGACCAGGTCTGGCCCTGAATGTGCATTCTTGGCAGCTTTGTAAAGGTTTCAGAAGGAATAAACACAGGGCCTGATTTCTGCCCTTCATCTTGAAGAGAAGACTCATTCACACACATGGTCCAAGCCAACAAATTTTGGTGGTTAAGAATAGGAAAATAGCCCTGGTTGGTGGCACAGTGGATAAGGAGCCAGCCTGTGAACCCAAAGGTCGCTGGTTTGATTCCCCAGCCAGGGCACATAACCAGGATGTGGGCCAGGTCTGTAGCTGGAGGTGGGTGAAAGGCAACCATACATTGATGTCTCTCCCTCTCTGCCTCTCTCCCTTCCCCTCTTTCTAAAAATGATAAATAAAATCTTAAAAAAAAAAAAGAAAGAAAGAAAGAAAGGATAATACTTTCTTATAGAGCTGTTGTGAGAATTTAGCAGGAATACGTGGGAAGCATGTGCAATAGTGCCTGATAGGGTAAACTCTAAATGTGTATTTGCTATTATGTATAAGAAGGCAGGGAACAGATAGTGGCTTCCACCAAACAACCAATATTGGATCTGAGGAGAATCTAGCTCAATAAATAGATTAACTTCTTTTAATGGTAGAGTTACCCAGCAGGGGAACTTGAAAAACAATAAGGAAAGAAAACTGGAGTTCAGTGGATTTATTCTCTAAACCAGATGCATTTGAGCCCTGCATATCTAGTCATCTGTTTGACATTTCCACTTGGCTGTCTCCCAGGCATCTCACATCTGAGATGTTCAAAACTCATCTCTAGATCCTGCTGCTTCTTGCTCCCCCTTCAGCCTTCTTCATTTTAATACCAGCCATCCAGTCACTCAAGGTAGAAACTTGACAGTCATCTTTTGACGCCTCCATCCACCTAGTCCTCATAATTAATCAAACAACAGCAGCTTTTCATTACATCTATTTCCTATCTTTGAAGCCATCTACTTTTCTGCAAAGCCACTGCTTCTCTTCTAGTTCAAGGAATCATTACCTCTCCCCTCTAATAACTCTCTAACTGGCCTCCCTGTTTTACCTCAGCTCCAAGGCTGGAAAGCCTACAGGGCACGTCGGGGTAAAGAGGTCCATGCACTGCCTTTATGGGAAAAAGCAGCTGAGGCCAGGCCTTCAAGAGCAGACGGAGGTGAGGCTTCATCCCTCAGTTGCTCACGTCACTGGTGCCCTTGTACATCTACATCAATACCTGCTCAGCTGTATGTACTGGCCTTTTTTCCCAGTTCATTCTTCCAACAGCAGTTAGAGTAATTTTATTAAAATGTAAATTGGGTCGTGTCACACTTCTCTCTAATGTCACAGCCTTTGATGGCTTCCTGTTGCCCTTGAACCCCAAGTCAAATTGTAGCTCCATCTACAGTAGTATATCAATATTTATCATGTTAATTATATTAATAGCCTTTAATAAGGTAGACTATTTTGCTATAAAAACTAGACCCAGGGTATATATTATTCCTATGGAGAGATAAGGGACACTCCACCTAGAGCAGAGGCCGCAGACTGAACTCCTGAGTGCTGTCACCAGCCTGCAGACACATTTGTTTAGCTTACACAGCATTTGAAAAATTTTAAATTAGTTGACATTTAAAATCAAGATTTCACTTAAAATACAGGATAGGTTCAGTCCTGGCTGGTAGCCCAGTGGATAAGGTGCTGGCCTGTGAACCCAAAGGTCACTGGTTCAATTCCCCAGCCAGGGCACAAAACCAGGTTACAAGCCAGGTCTCCAGCCAGGTCCGTAACTGGAGGCAGGTGAGAATCAACCATATATTGATGTTTCTCTCCCTCTCTGCCTCTCTCCCTTCCCTTCTCTCTAAAAATAATAAATAAATAAATCTTAAAATAAAAAAGATTAAAAAAAAATACATGATAGGCTCTTGGCATCTCCTCAAAGAAGGTGCGGAAGTGTTGGGTCCTCCTCCTCCCAGGGTGACAGTCAGCAGGAGCTGCGTAGTAATGGCTCCCCTCAGTGGGAGCCTGCACACGCGTTCCCCCAGCCCCCACGCTTCAGGTGTGTACCCTGCTATGTTCCCCACTGGCCAGAAGACATTTGCATGTGCTGCCCTTCAACTCAGCCAACCCCTTCATTTTACAAGTGAGGAAGTAGAGGCTAGAAAGGCAGATCATGAGCCATCTCCTGACTCCTGCTCTCTCTGCTGAATCACAGCTGCCTCCAAGTTGAAGACTGAAAGGAAACACTATGCAGCTTGGCTAATTCTTCCTCCCGCTATGGCTGCTAGCAATGTGCCCTGTGGTGGTTTTGCTTATATCTGTGGCCACGTGAACATTAGAATATGTGCTTTGGAGGCCCAAGGTAGTGGTCTATGACTATCACCTACTCTGCATGAGACTGTAGCCCAGATAAGAAAAATGGAGAAACAGAATTAAAAAATGACATGGAAAATAAACCTGATTGTGTTGCAAAAAGCTGGCAAGTCAGCGGCGTTGTCACCTTTTCAGGGATATAGAAATTGAGATGTAGATGGCAAATAGTGTCAGGAAAGAGACTGGGGAGCAAATCTTTGGACTTGTTTCCCTGTACCATGCTGTCACACCCTGAAAATTACTGTGTGTAGATCAATCACTGCAAAGAGGGAAATTTGCACTTTACCTTGGCAAACAATGGCTTTGACTAATCAAGAGAAAAGGCAATGAAACCCAGCCTCAGAGCCTTCAGTCAGAAGGAGAAAGTGTCCCTGTATTCTTTGAGGGGGCCACATCAGGCCAACAGGGAAATTGGCCTTGACAACTACCAGCGTCTCCTGGACACTGCACCCTCCTTGTACCACAGTGTATCATTACCAAGCAGATGAGAGGCAAGGTTGCTCCCAGGCTTTGAATCAGGACTCTTGACCTCATCCTTGGGGGACCGCTGAGCTCCTTTTAAATTAGCTGCAGAGAAGCAAACTGTTTATGAGGGAAAAGGACAGGATCCCAGTCATAGTCTATGGCAGGGAGCTGGTTGTTACATGTGTTCACCTTTTGAGCTTTGTCTCTATTGTATTATTCTCCTTTTTGTTTTCTGTTGGAATCTGAAAGTGTTTAATGATACCTAATAGTACTTCTTTTATCTGTATTCAAGTGTATCTGACAACTTCTGTATACATTAGCACTCTCCTGTAATTAAGCCAAGGTAATTAGAATATTTTATCAGTAGGAGAAATATTTTCCTCTAGACATAGATGTAGCAATCACATTTTCTCTTTTAACACTATTAGTCATTGTTCAACAATGGAAATCAAGTTCATGATTTCATTGATTGTCATCTTATAATGGCAGAATGATGAATATGATGATTCATGCAAATGAAATGTACTTATTTAAGAATAGGCTCACATTGTTGATTTTATTTCTAAAATTCCTGGGGCTTTTTTTCTGTTTTGCTCCCTGAAAGACTATACCAAAAGAGTGAGGAATGGATCAATAATTGTTATCCTCCCCCTCTACTTCCTTTTCCCTTAAACGAAATTTTCAAAATTCAGACTAAAATTACTTTCACTGATGATGTATTTTCATTAGTTAGTTTGATCAACAGGAATAGAAAGTGTTTTTCTTTTTCTTTGAAGAATTCTGCCCTGGCTGGTAGCACAGTGGCTAGGTGCTGGCCTGCGAACCCAAAGGTGGCTGGTTCAGGCTAGTCAGGGCACATAACCAGGTTGCAAGCCAGGCCTCCAGCCAGGTCCCTAGCTGGAGACAGCAGAAAGGCAACCATATGTTGATGCAGAAGTGGAGCTAATGATTTCGTGGCATGCAGGGAGAGTCTAGAAGTAGGTTACTGACGTGGGGTATGAAGTAGGGAATGATCAGAGGAGAAAGAAGGAGGGCTGTTGGAACAGAATGGTCCAAAGAGACCCTGCTTGAAAGGGCTGCCATCGTAAAACCCGGACGCACAAATCTGAGAATTAGAGCAGAGCCCACCAGCGAGCAGCATGGGAGCATGCGGAGTCGGGGCAAACACAGGGTCTGCACCGACAGAATAATGGAATAGATGGCATTCCCCCAGCAAATGGAATTTGCTCTTACCGTGTTCCAAAACACTGGCTGCAATTTGGTGTGTGTTGTGTTTTTATTTGTAACGCCCCGCCTTGATGGTTCCTGGACACTCCTGTGCGGCCAGGGCGGCGGCATTACTCCGCTCCAGGTCGCTGTTCTGCTACGCCCCGGCTTTCATTTTCAGTGTCCCCGCATACTTTCCAGTGCTTCCAGTAATTGATTGTGCAAAACCCAAGACCAAAAGCAGATGGGACATGTGTAGATAAGCTGTTCTGTTTTTCATCCCTATAATTTCCTGGGTTTGATAGCATTTCAATTTTCTAACCATAAAAGCTGCTTCTCTGCTCCTTGGAACACACACGCACACACTGCTGCCAGTAAGTAGACTACAAGAACATTACATGTGGTTTTCTGTTGTTTGGGTATTTTTTTCCCCCTTCCTTCTTCTTTCTTTTTTAAAGAAGTACCTTACTGCTGGAGAAGGAAATTCAAGAAAATGACTTTGAATGTATTTGTCAGAGTTCAGATTACTTGTGGAACAATTGTGTTAACACTGAAGAATACTTCAAAATGACATATCGTAGCTGAAACTAAACCCCTAGCCTTCTGCTGAGCAGTGTTACTGAGGTGCTCGCTCTCTGGGAAGTCACAGGATTCAGTTACCAAAACTTTAGATCCTGGTTGTGGTGTCTGAGTCTCCTGCATGTGGTGGGGCCAGGGGGCAAGGCTGTTCTTGTCCGGCCTCAGAATGTGGGTGACCAGCAGGAAGCCGAAACTGCGACTAGACAGAGTAGAGCATGTTGATGGGCTGTACAGGACAGCACAGTAGAGGAGGTGTCCCTTTGGGCCCACCCATCTTTTTGTCAGTTAAATTGGCTACATGATCTTTTCAGTCCAGTAGACATTATAGGCTTGGATTTATAAGGGGTTTGTTTTAAACCCAGTCATGAAAACAGGGCTTTGTTTTTATTGTTGGTATTATTTATTAAAGTACATCTCACCTCCGACTCTCTGACCAGAGTGATTTCCCTCCAGGATCCTTAGGCTGTACAGTGAATAAATTCTTCTCTGCAGACGTTCTCTTTCCATATTGGCTACAACTCAAGCATCTCTGGGTATCTGCAGTTTGGAACTGTACTTGAACCAGTGAGAAATCACTGTCCAGTAATCCTTTCTCGAGGGATTTGTCGGCACTCAACTAATCATCTAGGAGCCTCAAGAGACTCGTCAGAAAAGCATCGACTTTGGAGCCAGCCAGACCTGGGTTCAAAACCAGGCACTGTCACTTCTTAGGCTCTGTGGTTTGGGGCAAGTCATTCAACTTTTCCTATTATGAATGCCCTCTTTATAAAAAGAATATAATGACAATACCTACTTCATGGTGATGGCTTTAAGAATGAAGGTGTTGCTTTTGTCTTCCCTTCTCCTTGTTTTAAAGTATACAGGAAGAGAACATGTGTGTGAGGACTCTTTAAAAGCAGCCAAGCATTTGTCATCTCAGTCGTGCAGTAGAGAAGGAAATGACTTACCTTGCTTCTCTTCTCTGTTGTTCTCCCGGTAGCTAGGAGAGGAATAAGAGGGGCTGGCTAAGGCTAGCCTGAGGAATAGTAACAGGAAACCAAGAGAACTTCTGTGCAGCCCTTTCTGAACCCCTTCCTCATAAACAAGATGTCCAGTGCGCCTCTCCCTACCTCTCAGACCCTTTATCGCCTGGGACCCCACCTCTACAGGAGGGTGGGCCTATCAGCAACATGACATGTGACATGTCCCTTCTCTCGCTCCTCCTCAGATCTGCCTGATGGCATTGTTTTGTTTTGTTTTGTTTTTAAATCATTAATAAAAGTATTGTTCTTTTTAAATGGGAAACATTGAGGCAAATACATCCCCAGAATTCAACCAGTATTTATGGAGCTCTTTGTTTTCTCTTCCTCCTACAAAGGTCATATAAATGGAGGTCTAAAGTGTCTTCAGAAAATCTGCAAGCCAGGAACTTAGTAGAAGGTTTGACACCTGCGTCTATGAGGAACTTCTGAAGCCAGAGATATTCTTTGTAACTGAAGTCCATCTGTTGCATAGATTTTTAATTCAGATATTCCTCTTTCTCAAGCCAAGCTGAGAGAGCAGCCAATTTTGTGGAAAGATCTCTTTAATAAGAAACGAATAAAACTATCAATGCTAAATAAAATAGACCGCTGTGAACCTTGGGTTAAGTCCCATAGGGAAGAGTATGTGAGATTAACTGCATTATATAACAAGACTGCCTTTAATAGCTGGCATGCTTCTTTTTGTTGTTCTAAGGGAGATGCAGCCAAGGCGGGGGCCAAAGCACATGATATTATTTTAAAGTACTGCAGCCTCTGGAATTTTTCCTCTGAGAGAGGTCCAGAATCAGAGGTTTACTTTGATTTATGGTTGCTTTAAATGTTTAACACTTTTTACATTTTCAAAGCTCCATCTTCTGCCTCCAGCAGCCTAGGAGTGTGGTTCTGCTGCTTTGTAAAACAGGAGGTTTTACAGTACAGGGTGCTGGGGTGATTTGAAGTGGATGAAAGGAATGAGGCTGTAAAGGCAGGGCCCTGGAGCCCTTTTTTCAGATGCTGGTGATGACCCAGCAGAGAGTGGTAGCTGGAGAGGACAGAATTTTCGATGTGGTATCACACTCACTCAGCAAATATCATTGACTAGACCTCAGAGAGCTCACCATCAGGTACAGGCAACAGCAAGCATTTAGGTTGAGCCATGTGAAGCTGCCCTTTCCAAGATCAGAAATTGTAGAACACTGGCAGTTTTACATGGCTTAATTTAAAAATCAGATGAAAACTGTACTATATTGCAAGTATATTCTAACGGGGCCAGCATGCCTTGCTATGGGAAAGTCTAGGAAAGAGGTCCCAACAGTGGCGTGGAGCCAGGGGACAGAAGGGACAGCATAGCAGAGTATTGTTTTGTTTTTTAAAAACACTTTATTGAAGTACAATTGTCATGCAATAACTTGCACATACTCTTAGTGTATAATTTGATATGTTTCGGCACATACACATCTATGAATCCATTACTATGATCAAATACTGAACATATCTATTACCCCTCAAAGTTTCCTCATACCCCTTTGTAATCCCTCTCGTCACCCCCCATCCCAGGCAAACATTGATCTACATTCTCTCGTTATACGTTAATGCCATTCCCTAGAATTTTATAGAAACAGAGTTATACAGTGCTCTTTTTCTTTTTTTGGTCTGGCTTCTTTCACTCTGCATATTTATTTTTAAATTAATTCATGTCCATTTAAAGTGTGTGTCAATATTTCATTCCTTTTTATTACAGAGCACTGTCATTGTACTAATACACCACAGTTTGTTTCTCCATCTACCTGTTAATGAAGACCTGTGTTGTTGGCTATTATAAGTAAAGTTGCTGTGAACATTTATGTTCATGTCTTTGTACTGGCTTTTCCTCCTCTTTGGCCTACAAGTAGGGGTGGAATGGCTGGGTTGTATGGTAGATGTTATGTTTAACTTCTTAAGAAACTCCAAACTTTTCCAACGTGGTTGTTCTATTTTATTTTTGCATCAGCAGTGTTTGAAAGCTCCAGTTTCTCCACATCCTTGCCAACATTGTATTGTAGATCAGTCTTCTTAATTTTTACAATTCTAATAGGTATATAGTGGTATCTCATTGTGGTTTTAATTTGCATTTACATTTCTATTGACTAGTGATGCTGGGCATCTTTTCATGTATTTATTTTTCATCTACATATGTTCATTGAACTGTCTGTTCAAATCTTTGCCCATTTTTAAATTGAGGTGTTTGTTTTCTTATTAAGTTTTGATAAATTTTGACACATACTCTATACGTCCTTTATAAAATATATGATTTGCAGGTATTTCCTGATAGTCTGTAGTTGGTCTTTTCTCTTAACATTTCTTTCAAAGAGCAGAAGTTTTACATTTACATTTTGATGGCATCAGTTTATCAATTTGTTCTTTTGTGGATTATGCTTTTGGTGTTGTTTCTAAGAAAACTTGGCTAGAGGTTGCAATGTTTTTGCCCTTGTTTTCTTTTACAAGTTTTGTGGTTTTAGGTATTTCATTTGGGACTGTGATCCATTTTGAGGTACAGATTGAAGTTCTGTCTCTTTTGTATGTACTTATGGATGACCCATTGTTTTTTACCATCACTTGTTGGAAGCACCATTCTTTCTCCACTGAATTGCCTATGCACCTTGGTCAAAAATTAATTTTCCATCTAGTAGGTGTAGATCTATTTCTGGATTTTATTTCTGTCATTGATCTGTTTGTCTGTCATTTCACTAATATCACACTATCTTCACTTCTTTAGCTTTAGAATAAGTCTTGAAATCAGGTAGTGTGATTTTTCCAACCTTGTCCTTTTCAACATGATTTTGGCTCCTCTAGTTCCTTCACATCTCCTTATAAATTTTATAATTAGCCTCTTAATTTCTATTCAAAAATATGCTGGGATTTTGATTGAGAGTGATTTTAATTGAAAGATTTTTGGATTTCACAGGAATGTGTTCATGGAAGGAAGGTATTCAAACATCACTTTTATATCTGAACAGCTGGAATTTTTGAGACTAATATAGCATTTAAAAAATTTTCCACAGCCTTGCTTCCAAGTTTATTGAAAACGCACCTGTGCAAAATGTTGTTATTCAATGCCAAAGGATACAGGAAAAATAAAATGGCCTAATGCTGGCCCTTATTTCTTATGATTCCACATTTTTTTTTTCTTTCTATCTCCTCCCAGAGAGAGAAGATAGTTAAAGACAGTTGTCTCAGGCAGCCTTTCACCCCTGGGAAAGATGCTTTCTTGAGTAAGAGGGATTTTTTTTTTTTTTTGCTGTGTTCTCTTCCCTCTCCCAGATGGCTGGAGGCTCATTCACCAAGTATTAGACTATTGTACTAAACAGGATTTTCTCCCCTTGCTTGGTACAGACTCACAAACCAAACACCTGTAGGGCCTGAGAGGTCCCGGACAAGCGAAAGCAGCCCAGCAATTGGACTTTCCCCTGCATTATGGGAGAGAGTGGATGTTAGGGGTAACCAGCATGAGGATGACTCTGGTGTGCTGACAGGCAAAACCACAAATTGGGAAATTAGTGAAACCTCACAACTTTCCAATGCTGCCTCTGTAGTTTTTGAATTGCACAGGCCAAATGAAACACATCCGTGGGCCAAATTCAGTCCACTGGTATCAGTGTGCAGCCTCTGATGGATGGGTTCTTTCATTTGCTTTCAGAGTCAGTTCTTTCATCAGCTCCCTAAGTGATTTATTTCAACAATTGCTTATTGAGATTCAATAAAAGATGGGTTGGAGATGAGGGGAGGGAAGTCCTTCTGTGCCCTGTGCCCAACAGGCTCCGGCTCCAATGGGGGCTTCGGGATGGCATAGTCATTTCAGTGCCACTTCCTATTCTCTCCTGAGTCTGCTCCTTCCCTGTATCCTCACTGTCACTGATTATAGGCTTTAAAGAAGGTTGGGTTGCTTATGCTTGGAGGAGTCCTGGAAAACTTCTCGGAGGAGGTAACATTATAGAGTAGTAATTAGCCAGCTGAATGTACACTAGACGGTGTTCACCAGACTTCCGATTGCTACCTGTTAGTGGAACATGAAGTCCATTTAATGGTTGCTAATCAGGATTAAAATAAAATAAAAGGGGACAGCATATAGTAAAGGTAAGAATTTTTTGTTTTCTTCAACTTTTAGTTTCACTTACGTATACATGTACATGCCTCTAATACACGTATATTTTTAAAAAATTTTTTTGGTTAAAAAACATAAAAAGCCCTGACTGGTGTGGCTCAGTTGGCTGGAGCGTTGTTCTGTAACCAAAGGATTACAGGTTTGATTCCTGGTCAGGGCACATACTTAGGTTGCAGGTTCCACCCCCAGTCCTGGGCATATAGTAAAGGCAGCCACTTGATGTTTCTTTCTCACACTGATGTTTCTGTTTATTCCTTCCTTCCTCTCTAAAAGCAATGAAAATATGTCATCAGGTAAGAATTAAAAAAAGAACCCCTAGAAAAACATACTCTGGAAAATTTTCCATTTTTGAGAATATTAAGTGGGATATTAACAGAATATTCATGATGGTCCTGTGTCCCCTCTCAGGTTCTTTTCATAAATGTGTCTCCAAACTGTTAACTTTAGCTTCTTACTTACAACTAGAAGCGGGCCCTGACTGCCTGCTAGGACTGCCCTCTGTAGATTGTCTTCCAGCTCCATCGCCAAGTGACTAATTCCTTTGATTTTATTCCCTTCATTGGGAAATGAAATGAACTGGTCTAGACAGATAGTTTTCAAGCCCTACATTCCATGGAGGTGCATTAGACAAGCTGGAAAGAGTTTACATGAAGAGCTAAATTTGCCCACTGCTGTATCGTGAGCACTGAAAAGTACCTGGCAACATAGTAGGTCTCACTGAATATTTGCGGAAACAATGTACAGTATCTATCCTCAGAGTGCCAGTGCATTTTTATATGAAATTAGACGTATTTGAATTAGTTGATAAAATTTACTACTAAAGTCTCAGTTTAGGTACAAAATGTGAAATAATGCAAGTCCTAGAAAATTAAAAGTTTGCCAAGAATTACAGAATTTTAAAGCCAAGTGGACCTCTCCACTGAGCTTAGCTCTTGCTGCAAGGCAGGGCTGCTGTGCTTTGCCAGGTTAGTCTCACGTTGTAAAACCTTCCGAATGCATCCGCTGCGGAAAATGCAACTACTCCATGCATTTTCAAACTAAGGTCTTCAAAGATCATTCTTGGGAGCTGTGATGTACCAGGCATTTGCTAGGTCCTTGCTATGAACCGGACAGACACAGTTCCTGCCTTGCTAGAGCTCACAGTTCACACGGTAGATGTGCTCCCAGGTTAACATCTTCAGGCGAACCCTGCGTTCACACTTCACCTCCCTCTCCGTCATACAGTGTGCAGTCCTGTCATTGATTTGGAAGGGGTTTCTCTGACTATTGCAAATTCTCTGAGACTGTCATCTCCTTTGTTTCTGATTCGAAACATGTATTTAAGAGCAAGATTACACTCAGGGTTTTGCTGTTTTTGTTTTTTGTTCTTTGGGTTTCTTTTTCCCTCCAAGGGTCATATTGCATTTTCAGTCAATTAAAACATATGAACCTTTTCTCCTAAAGTGCATTTAAGGCAAATTGAAAATACTCTGTGTCTTCATTATTGCTTTTAAAGCTTGGTAGGATGTCACATTTATTCCAAAACAAATCAAATCTTTTTAATATCATTTCATCATCTATCCACATTATTTTGATTCTTGATTATGTCAGTCACCACATTTATTGTTCCTTCCAGTTGTGGGAAGGCAGCAAATCAAAGTCTGCCTTTTGTCTCTCTCTCTCTCTCTGGGTTGCTGATAAGAGGACTGAAAGTTTTATTTTTAAGATTATTTTTGTATCATAGTTTTGAAAGATTTTGCTTGGCAAATTTACATGACCTTCCTTTTTTATTTCTTTGGTCTTATTGCCAGCCATTCAACCCAGCTGATCTCCATCAAAGGAATATACTTTTGATGCCTGTAAGAACTCCTTGATGGCCTTATTCTTCTTAGCAGCTTTAGGACTTAGAAAACTCAAAATCCATGAGCTCTTTAAAACAAAAATAAGGTGGGGATGTTACTTTTTTCTTAAATCCTCACTCGAGGATATGTTCATTGATTTTTAGAGAGAGAAAAGAAGGTCAAGAGAGAGGGAGGGAGGAAGGAAGGAAGGAAGCTGTGAGAGAGAAACATTGATCAGTTGCCTTCTATACATACCCCCACTAGGGCTCTCCATCCCCTGACTGGGGATTGAACCCATGACCTGTTGGTGCATAGGGCGATGCAGCAACCAACTGAGCCACACAGCCAGGGCCAGAGTTGTTCTTTTATCATGTTAATATGCAAGTGAAGTTTCTTAAAGGAGTTCTGTCTTCATTGCCCAAGAACCAGCAGCACAGATAGTATCAAGGGAGCTCAGGACCAGCTTGTTTTCCTTCATTTGGACATCCGTTTAAAACTTTATGTATTTGATCTTGAAGACTAAAACAAGTTATTTTTTCTAATTTTGAAAAGTTGAAGAACAGTCATTTCTGGGAAATAATGTGATTGAAAAGTTCATGTTCTTATTTAGAAAAGGAAAAAACCAAACTTTTTATTATGATATATCTTCTATATAAAAGGATCTTTAATGTTGTTTGCTGATAGCCTGTGAAAAAACTGTGGCTGTTTATGTTTGCATTAGTCATCTGTGCACTCTGAGTAACCAACAAGGCACTTTGGAATTTTACCTGTCAATAGCTACACTGATGAATTTCAAAAGGTAGTTTTTAAGTACATATTTCAACTAAGTAATTTTTGCCATCTGCCAATGAATTTGTGACTTAAAAGTATTAGAAACAGAGCCACATTATGACTTTCACAGGCTAGAGGCTCTGGTGCCTTTGTGGCTCCATTCCTCCATTTAAAAAAAATTAAAAATTGCAGTTGATGACTGAGTTGGCATGAAGATGAATGTATATTATATATTCAAACATTTTCTTTGGCCTCAGATTCATTAATATTCTGATTTTAAAAGAAATTAACTGAAAATACTGTGGGCTCTTGGCACTATCCCCATTTGCCTAATGAATGTTGACTCTGATTAGAAGTTACTGTTTTTTCCTCTTCAGTTTATTAATTGCACCTCTGTATTTAATGTTCACATTTTAAAATGGGAAAAGCCAACTCTATTTCCGTAGAGCACTTCTATTAAACTCTGTAAACAACTGAATATGTTGTAGAAGTGACCTCTATCAGACCTGATCTATATCAAGAACTATTCTCAGTAATATAAAAGTTTAAAAGTTGGCAAAAATAGAAATGTATGTCATTTATACAGCTGATTCAAACCAGCTACTTGGCCTAAAGCTATCAGCATTTACCCATTTTATAATTTCAAACAATGTATAATGATCATGAAAATCACCTTTTTATTCTTTAATCCCTATTCCTTTCCTATAAAAAGGTAAGAACTTGATTCTCCCTATTTTACCATCTAGTACTTTTAAGGCTCTGTAACACAAGGTCAAGTATTACTCCTAATTCATTCATATTCTAATAATTATTGTGTTTATGAAAATGATCTATCTCATTATAGAGAATCTAAGGAATACAGAAAAGCAAAAAGAAAAATATAAGAAATTCTGTCACTTAGAAATAAGTCTCATTAAGTGCTGGACATCTCTCTAAGCATATCTGTAGATATTCTTAATGGATAGATGGATGGATGGATGGATGGATGGATGGATGGATAGGCAGAAACACTTGCATAAATGTTGGATCATGATACATGCTGATTTTAAGATAAAATACCATTACATTCAATTTTATTTGAATTTCACTAGGGAAAAAGAAAGTAAAAGTTAAGAAATTATAAAACTTAGAATAAAAAAATTTTTTCCCAGCAAGAAATGTTACTTCATTTTTCCTTCTGAGTTTAAGAAAAGAGTTGATAAAGAACTTGATGTTTTTGGTTTTGATTTTCCTTTTTCTCCATATCGCTGCTCACCTAGTTCTGTTTTCCTTCTGTGATATAGGAGAATTTTATTTCCTCACTCCCGTCAAGTTAGGTGTGACCTTGTGACTTGCTTTAGCCACAAAATGTGAGCAGAAGTGACCAGTCACTTATGGATGAATGTATTTAATTGTCAGATGTGTAGTCTCTTGCCTTTTCTCTTCCTGTCTTGGTGAGAATGAATGCTCCTGTAAATACGGATGAGCACAGGGTCTGGCATAAAGATAAGAAGCAGCTTACAGAAGTGCTGCCCTGAGGAGCCATATGGGCCTGCCACCTTGTTCTGTTCAGGCACTGAGATTTAGGGTTGTTTCCTGCTATAGATTACTTAGCTGCTGCCTTCTCCATTTCAGACCGTATTGATTTCTTCCCCGTGATACTCAATGAGACCACAGGCCTTTGCTCTCTCTTTCCTTTCTTCCCTGTAGATTTTGGTTTAGTTACATTGTAATTTTCACATACTCAAGGTATAGAATATTTATATTCTGTTCAATAATCTAGCCTTGATTTTGAGTAATTAGTATTTTCATATAATCAAGATTTATAACATTATATTTTATTCAGTTGTTTAAAATTAATTTTATATTAAATAAATTCAGTGTCCAATAATGATTTTTTTTTTTTACTTTGGTTTTCCTGTTACTAATCCCAAGGAGCAGGCCAAGGGGCTTAGGGAAGGCTACCTGGTGGGGGAGCATTCCATCCCAGAAAGGAGAGTTTATCTTTTGCAATGTTTAGAACTGTTGGTACATGGTGATAGGAAAAGCAGACTTATTTTTAGTGGTTTTAGTTTTATTTTTAAAATTCTGTATCAACCATGAAACCTTATTTCCTGAACCTGAAGCAGAGTGTTTTCCCTCTCCACCCATTGATGTAGGCTTTTAAATTTAAATTTTAATTTTAATTTATTTGTTTTTGTATTTGTTGCGCTGACTAGCTTGTTAAGACTTTTAAAGGAGGGCTCAGAACGGTGAATTCTTGAGTTGTTTTCATGTTCAAGAATATCTACCAATCACTTTTGTGTTTGAAAGTCACCTTGGCTAGGAATAAAATTCAGAGACTGTACTTTATTCCCCTTAGAATCTTGAAAGAATTGCTTCTTGCATATAAAGTACTGTTGAAAAATTTGACTGTCTTTTTCCTGCTTGTAGGCAGCTTGTTTTGGGGTTCTTTTTTTTTTTTTTTTTTTTTTTTTTTTTTTTTTTTTTTTTTTTTTTTTTTTTTTTTTTTTTTTTTTTTTTTTTTTTTTTTTGCTTGAAGAATCATTTTTTGAAACTGGAAATTCAATTATTTAGCCGGAATATACCTCACAAATGATAATTCTACATCAATTTTTCCTAAGACAGAGTGTGGTCTTTCAACTTGGAGATTCTGATACTTACTCATTTTAGGGATATTTTCTTTTATTGCATCTTTGAATACATTGGGCTGGGTTTTCTACTTTACTAACTTTTTAATGGACTATATTCATCTCTTCTTCATATCTATATATTTTTCCCCAACTGCTTTAAATTCTACCTTCTATTTGTGACTACCTCAAGCTTTTGAAAATAATTTTGAGTCATGCCTATTTCTTGGTGCTGATAATTTATTTATTACTTTCATAATGCTGCCCTTTTGGGCCTAAATTTACATTTTAGTATGACAAGAATTAATTGACTACCTCATTTGTTAAGTTTTTGTGTTACTGTATTCATGTTTCTATTATGCTTTTAAATTATTCTATGACAAAATACTTTCCTTTATTCCTTTGGGATTGTGGGTTGTTTTGTCAGTGTTTTTCCTTCTACTCATGAAGTTCCCTTTTTAAATCACTTATTATTAGTGACTTAGAAATTAGTGTGTTACTTAAGTGCCATGCCGTTTCATTCCATCTTGCTCATATTTGGGCAACTGTGTTCAGCCTTTGGTGCTGTGATACATGGGGCTGATTTCTCCTTGACACCCTACTGACCCTGTCTGTGGCCCCTTGAAGATTGGGTATTATCTATTCTGCCCACTTTCTTTCTTTCTTTCTTTTTGTTTGTTTGTTTGTTTGCAATTATTTTCATCTTTTTTTTTTTTTAATTTTATTGTTGTTGTTTTACATCCATCCCCTTTTTGCTCCCCTCTGTCCCCCTCCCCACCCACCCATTCCCCCCAAAGTCAATCCCACCTGTTGTCCATGTTCGTGGTTCCTTTATACTAGGTTCTTGTCTAAGCTGCTCTGCCCACTTTCTTCGGTGTAAAAGGCACATGATGGTGGAGGAGTCTGGGCAGAGGAGTGAGCTTGGCTGAGCTGTTATGTGTGGGCCACATTGTGGCAGCTGTGCCCTGGAGTCTCCTGAGCCCTTGCGAGAGGTCTCATCACACCTGCAGGGCGGATCCATCCTCATGCTTCCTGTTTCTGACCTGCCTAGCCCTCCAGGCGGCAGTCACAATCCCAACCCACTCAAGTCAGCGGAAGAAGTCATAAGAAATCCCACTTAAGTCATTTTTTTCTCTTAAGATTTGGGGGCATCAAATATAATTTCTTTGGTTTTTAGGTGCTAAGTAAACTACAAGTGAGAGCATCTGGTATGCTGTGGCAATAGAAAGCAGAGCTGAATGAATATGTTGTCATTGTTGTGGATTATTCCTTTTAATTTGTTCATTTATCCAACAGTATCCATATATGTAGTGAGTGCCAGCTGTGTGTTAGCACCATCCTTGGTGCCTGGGATACATCACTGAACATAGCTGACAAAGGTCCCCTGCCTGTGAGTAGCTTATATTCTCTCAGGGAGGGGATGATGTGTACAGTGGGACAGTCAGCAACAGCAAATACAGCACACCCATAAAATATATAATATGTTAGAGGGTGGTATGTGGATAAGGGGGAGTCACAGAGTGGAATGGGAGTTGTGATTGAGAATAGGGTGGTCAGGGTGGGCTTCATTGAGAAGTCACATTACATGGGTTCCAGGAAGGACGTTCCAGGAAGAGGGACTAGCTAGTGCAAGGCCCTGGTATATTCAGGCAGCAGAATGAATGACAAATTGATGGACTTTGTTCAGGTTTGTGAGAGAATGTGAAACAAAAGAAATGAATGGTCCCGCAACTTGAACTTAAAAACATTTTTAGACTGCTTTGAAGAAATTTACTCTGTCAATATTCACTTTACTGTTTTTATTTTTATTCTTGCTATGTAAGGATAAGTTTCCATTAGTGATCTTTGAACAGTAGAAAAAAATAAGCAGAAAAAAATTACAAACACCAAAAGTCTTATTTTTATCTTAGACTACATGTAGGAAGAAGTGATGTAACAATAAATGGATCATTGTTGATTAATGAGAAGTCAAGAAACATAAGATCTGTAGAAAAGAAAATTGCATTTGAAAAATACTATAACATGTTATATCTATGCGAAGCTTTGGAAATTATCTAGCTTTACATTTTACAAATGAGAAGATACTCTGAGAGAGGCTGAATGCCTTATCCTAAGTTACATATCTAGCTGGTGGCAGGTTCAAATTTGATGGTACCCAGGCTGCTAATTCTTAGCCCAGAGCCATGTCCATCCTACCTCCTGTCTTTTAATATAGTGAGAACTCAATTATTGCTAACATTTTTGTTGTTGACCTTCCATGGACTTGAAATCAAGTTTTCCATGACGGTAAGTATGATTTACCTGTATTTTGCAACACAGCTTTGTTATTTGGAGTAGACTGTCAGTTCATCATCCTGAACTCGCTTTTAGAAAGACCAGTTTCTTCACCTCTCTACGAGGCCCAGATTGTTCTGTGATTATCTGTCAGAACAAGGCGTTCTAATTAGTTTTCTTTTCAAGGTGATTTTCCTTTCATTTCCAGGCAGCCTGTCCCTGAGCCGAAGGGATTCTCTGCCAGCCATGCGCTCAGACACCAAAGTTAACATGTGGGCCCTGGGAGGTGGTGGGTCAGATTAGTTTTCTCCGCCTGGAAGTCACCACACCACCTGTTCCCATTCCTTCCCACACCAACTGTGTGCCTGACGGATATTCTTTTATTTGTGTGTGTGTTTGTAAATGATGTTTTTGAACATGCATTTTAATGCTTTCATTGCTATAGATTTCATTCTTTTTCTTACATTTTTGATTTAGCCATCCTTTTACTGTATCTCCCTGGTATTCCCTGTTTGCTCCTTCATATTTCTCTATCTGTTCCCCTGATAGTAAGCTCCTAGATTGTTTCCAGCTCCTTGCTTCCCACAGTGTTACTTGGTGTAAAAACCTCATACACAACCCCTCATGGATCTGTATGAGAATTTTTCTGAGATGCATAAACCCCAACCAAGATTGCTGAGGTGTAAAGTAAGTGAATATTTGCTAATACAAATAATGTAGCTTTGCACAGACAACTTTAAAGGTGTCTCTTATGGATCTGTTTGGATTTTTCTTGGGTACCTATATACAGGAACAAGTTCGTAAACTATATGCAATTTTACCCACACTGCAAACTTGCTGTATAGAATGGTTGGCTATTCTTCATTCCCACCAGCAATGAATAAAGTTCCTTACATCTCCACATTTCAGCCAAAACTTGGTATTGTCTAAATCTCTATGCATATCAGGTGACTTCTCATATTTGTTTTCATTGTGATTAAATTTCTGTATTTGAGCATTTTTTCATATGCTTGCTTTTGCATTTTTTCACATTTAATCACCTAGTCATACCTTTTAAACTTCCTATGGAAATCCTTACGTTTTCCTGTTGGTTTCAGGAGTACATTATACGTGTAGTCTAAATACTATTAACACATATATTTTCCAGTTTTGCTTTGTCAGTTTGGATCATGGTCTCTTTTGTTGAGCAGAAATCTTTAATTTTAATGTAAAAAATTAATCTTTTGAGTATTAGTTTAAAAAGTCACTACCCATTGAAGATCATAAAGGTACTTGTACATTGCTTGCCATTAACTTTATACTTTTACCTTTTATATTTGGGCCTTTACCTACATGAAATCAGTCCTTGCTTATAGTGTGAAGTGTAAGTTTAGTTTTTTTTTTCTCTGTATCATTATCTAGTTTTCCCAGTTTGGATAAAGTCTCTCCCCATTATAAAAATTTAATTATCATGACAGGAATTGTCATCTTTAGGTTAGAATAATGTCATCACACTCAACTACAAAATGTAACTACAAATTTGTACTTTTAAATCCCTTTTCCTTTTTAACCCATCCCACCAATACCGCTCCCCTCTGGCAACCATCAAACTAGTCTCTGTAACTATGAGTTTGTTTCTGTTTGTTCACTTATTTTGTTTTTTAGATTCCACATATAAGTGGAAATCATATGGCACTTAACTTTGTTTGTCTGACTTATTTCACTTAGGACCTGCTAGATTCATCCATGTTGTTACAGATGGCAAGATTTCATTCTTTTTTCTTTTTATGCCTGTCATATTCCATTGTAGTATATATGAAGGACTTCTTTATTCATTTATTTATTAATGGATGCTTAGATTACTTCCATTTCTTGGTACTGTAAATAATGCTGTAGTGAACATAGTGATATATATATATCTTTTTTATTTAGTATTTTGGGTTTCTTCAGATAAATACCAGGAAGTAGAATTGTTGGGTTCTTCTTGGTCTCTTGTTATAGCTTTTGTTTTAAAGTCTATTTTGTCTAGTATTGCTACCCCTGCTTTTTTGTTTCTTTCCATTTTCATGAAATATCTTTTCCATTCCATTTTTTAAAGATTTTATTTATTATTTTTTAGGGAGAGGGGAAGGGAGAGAGGCAGAGAGGGCGAGAGACATCAATATATTAGTTGCCTTTCACCTGCCTCCAGCTATGGACCTGGTTGGAGACCTGGTTTGCAACCTGGTTATGTGCCCTGCCTGGGAATCAAACCAGAGACCTTTGGGTTTGCAGGCTGGCATCTTACCCACTGTGCCACCAGTCAGGACTACTTTTTCCATTTCTTTATTTTCAGTCTGTGTATGTCTTTTGATCTGAAGTGAGTCTCTTACAGACAGCATATATGAATCTTATTTACTTATCCATTCAGCCATATGTGTTATGATTGAAGCATTCAATCTATTTACATTTAAAGTAGTTGTTATAGATATGCAGTTATTTGTATTTATAATCTTTGTTTCTCTTCTTAAAGAAGTTCCTTTAACACTTCTTGTAATACTGTTTGATGGTGATGAACTATTTTAGGTTTTGTTGTCTAGAGAATTCTATATCTGTCCTTTAATTCAAAAGCATAGCTTTGTCAGGTAGAGTTATCTTGGTTATAGATTTTTAGGTTTTTTTCCACTTTAAATATGTCTTGCCAGTTCCTCTGGCCTGGAAACTTTCTGTTGAGAAATCAGCTGAGAGTCTTATGGGAGCTACCTTATAGGTAACCAACTGCTTTTCTCTTGCTACTTTAAAGATTTTCTCTTTGTCTTTAATCTTTTTTGCTATTTTGATCGGATGTTTCCTTCTACTTTGTCTTCCAAATCACTGATTTGACCCTCTGATTCACCCAGCCTACTAGCTTATTCCTTCTAGTGTATTCTTTATTTCAGATATTGTATTCTTTATGTCTGATGTACTTTTTATGGTTTCTATGTCCTATTTCATGCTGCTATAGTTCTCACTAAGTTCCTTGAGCATCATTATAACCATTCTTTTGAACTCTGTATTTGGTAAATTATTTGCCTCCGTTTTATTTTGCCTTTATGTATTGGATATTTATCCTGTTCTTTTATATGGAACATGTTTCTTTGTCTCCTCATCTTGGCTATATCTTTGTGTTTATTTCTATATATTAGGTAGATCTGCTATGACTCCCAATCTTGGTAGGGGGCTCAGTGGTGCAGTCTCCTTGATCACCTGTGCTAGGTACTTCAGGAAAGTCCCTCCATGGGTTATGTGGGTCCTCCTGTTGTAATTAAGTCTTGATTGCTGTTGGCCTGTTCATATGTGGGGTCAATTCTCAGGCTGGCTGACTGTGAGGCTCAACCCCGACCACACTGTAGGAATTGCTGTGCAGATACTGACTATACAGAGCAGAATTCATCTTAGCAGGGTCTGGCACCTACTAGTATCTCCCTTTTGATGTGCCACTCTTGAAGCTAATTGGGCCCTGCTCTGATGTTGTCTGAAGCTGGCCACTAGGTCTGTTGGTTCTGGGGCCTCTTGGGGAAGGACTCCGGTGCCAGCCAGTGTCAGATGTTGACTGTGACTGGCCCTGGGCAATCTCTTTGGAGCTACAGAGATACCCGTAGTTTGTGGTTGCCTCTGCTGGGCCTGAGTATGCATGGAAAGAATCAAGCAGAAGTTCCAGGGAACCTCGAGATCTGCCTTCTCGTGCCTTCTCCAGCTGACTGCCTGATAGGCTCAGTCAATGAAAGAGCATCTGGTTGTACTCACATTACATGAGGTGTGTTTTTAGTGAGTCATCAGGTAGGGACAAGTGGTGTTCATCAGATTGATACAGGTTCAAACTTGGTGCCAGTGCTGGGTCTGAGGCTGCTTAGCAAATATCCCAGGGTATACCAACTCTATCTGCCATTCACTGGGTGCTTGCACATCTTTGTGGTGGAGCAGGGTCCCAGGGAGTCATCAGGGTGAGGCCAGCAGAGTTTATCAGGCCCGAACAAGCCAAGATTTGTCTGTATGAAGGGAGTGCTGTGCACTGCTCAGGCATGCAAGGGAAAATTTTTCCATGTCCTAGAGCCACACAATTTAGTGTCTCCTACATTGTGCCAGGAGCCTGATTTCAGCGGGCAAGGCCACTAGAAGTCAGGAGAGGGGGGCTGCCGATTAGGCTTGGGGGGAGTGTGGGTAGTGGCCCCATCCCAGATCCACACAACTCAGTCTGTCCTGGATTCTCCCCAGACCTGGGCCCAGTGTACCCACCAGGAATCAGGAGGGCAGAGTCATAGGGAATCTGGAGAGTAGAGCTAGTGGACCTTCCATGAGGGGGAGGCACCAGTTAGTTTATAAGAAAGTGGGGGGAATGTCGCCTGCCCCAAAGTTACACAGATCGGTCACTGACACCCTGAGTCTGCCCAGCTCTTTATATCCCTGCCCAAGCACCTAACTTCTCAGCAGGGTGCAAGCTCCACAGGATGGGGTGACAGGGAGTCCAGAGGGTGGGGCTATTGCTTTCCCCCAGGCTGATGCTGCACTGAGGAAAGTGCTCCACCCAAGATAGTGTCTGCAGGGCAAGAGAGTGATTCAGCACAGGGATTCTGGCAGCTGTCCATTCTGCTCTTTTGTCGGAGCCATAAACCTTAGAATCTCCTCATGTGACTCTAGTTGCTCCACCCTCCCTTCTGCTGGTGCTTTTCGTGAGTATGAATGAGGTTTTGTGTGTTGACCCTTTTAGAAGATGCCAGTGTCTCTAGCAGGCTCCTGTCTCTCCTTGGCAGGCAGAATCTCCATGAATTTTCACAGCCCGATATTATGTGGCTGCCCCTTCCTGGCTCTGGTGCTCTGGGATGATGAGCCTGACATGGGGTTGGAGCCCCTTACAGCCGAGATCTCTCTTCATAATCTCAGCCACTGCCCCTGGGAGCGGGGCCAGTCCTGTTTGCCTCTCCACTCTTCCTACCAGTCTCAATGTGGCTTCTTCTTGGTTATAAATGGTTCAGCTAGTCTTCAGTTGCTTATTTTAGTTGATTGTTCTATATTGTCGTTGTAATTTGGGTTTGGTCCTAGGAGGAGGTGAGTGTAGCTTCTACCTTCTCTGTTGCCATCTTGGATCCCCCTTTATTTCTTACTTTATAGCATTGGTCAGAACCTATCTCTACTACTGTATTCAGCAGTAATGGCGATAGTGGGTATCTTTGTCTTGTTCTCATTCTTAAAGAGAGACACTTGAAAGTTCTCCATTAAATCCAATGCTTATTGAAGGCTTTTATCATGTTTTCCAAGTTAAAAATGATCCCCATACTTCTAATTATTAAAGAATTGTTTTATAAATTATGAATGGTGTCAACTTTTATCAAAAATTTTTGCATCTATTAAGATAATAATGGCTTTTATCTTTATTGATATCTTGAATTGATAGATTCTTATGATGTTGGAGTTATTGTAATCTTGTGATAAACTCTACTAGTTTATGATCTATTATTTTAAGTAGGGCTTTTTTATTTTATTAGTTAATATTTAGGATTTTTGTATCACAAACAACCAAAATTATGCTGTGGCCTTTGTTTGTTTCTTTGTTTCTTTTTTTCTTTCTTTCATTTTTGTATTCTTTCTTTCCCATTTGGAATAAAAAGTAGGATAGCTTAATAAAATGGGTTATATAGCTTTGGGTTCTTTTTTCTATTTTCTGGACAAATACATAACATTGGAAATTTAATGTCCCATGAACATTTGGTAGAGCTCACCTGTAAAACTATCTGGGCCTAGGGCCCTGTAGCAAGGATGGGTTTTGGTTGCCATTTCAATGTATTTAATACTTTGGTCTATTCAAGTTTTCTATTATTTTCCTGTATCAATTTTGACACCTTATATATACCCAGCAATGTATCACTTCCTCTAGATTTTAACAATTTATTAATATACTTGTGAGTGCTTATAGATTACTACTTAGCAAAATTTCACCCCTCTCACCCTGTGAGGAAATTTAATTCTCTGTCCTGTTAGTCTTGTGTTGGTCAATGGATCAATAGTAGACTTGACCGGAACAGAAACCTTAGATGATTCTCAAGCAGCGGGTAGCCTTTTCCATTTGAAAAGTGGCTGCACTAGGAGGGAAAATTCTCTTAGCTCAACTGTTTCATTTTGGTTTGGGGGTTGGTCCAGCAAATCTGAAGCACATGACACTTCCATCAGTGACAGTGATTCACTGAATCAGTGAGTCAGGGAGGCCTGTGTATTACTAGACTCTCCAAAAGGAATGTGTATCACTTTTCAAAGTGCTACCTCATGTCCAACTGAATCACTCTTATAAAGAATTCACCCCTGGCTGGTGGCTCAGTGGATAGGTGCCGGCCTGTGAACCCAAAGGTCTCTGGTTTGATTCCCAGCCAGGGCACATAACCAGGTTGCAAGCCAGGTCTCCAGCCAGGTCTGTGGCTAAAGGCAGGTGAAAGGCAACCACACATTGATGTTTCTCTCCCTGTCTGCCTCACTCCCTTCCCTTCTCTCTGAAAATAATAAATAAAATCTTTTAAAAAAATGAAGAAGAAAAAAAGAATTCATATATGCTTACAATATTTCCAGTTACATCACAAAATACCTGAAGTTAAAAAAGGAATTTTGTAGTTAAAAACCTGTTTTTCTAGATCCGTAACTATTAATTTATCTGCCTTTTCCAGCAGCTGTTTACATGTCTGATGTGCCTCTGCTTTACTCCATTGTCTCCAGTCTTCAAACTGTGCTCTTGCACCCTGTAGAGCTCCTCTTCTCAGGGCTCCATAATTGGATACAGGGTGAAAGGGAGAAGTCAACAGGATGCTGGTTCTGCGGACCCTCCTTCACTTGGATAACTCACACCCAGCCAAGATGTGTCAGGGAGTACTGCCTGCACAGATTTGAAAACTTGACTTGGAGAAACATTTTGCTTTAAAAATATGATCAGTCCTGGCTGGTGGCTCAGTGGATAAGGTGCCGGCCTTCGAACCCAAAGGTTGCTGGTTCGATTCCCAGTCAGGGCACGTAACCAGGTTGCAAGCCAAGTCTCCAGCCAGGTCTGTAGCTGGAGCAGGTGAAAGGCAACCATACATTGATGTTCCTCTCCTTTTGTTTCTCCTTCCCTGACCTTCTCTAAAAATAATGAATAAAGTCGTTTATAAATAAATAAATAGAAATATGGTCAGTTACTGACAAAGTATACATTGTCACCCCGGTTAGGTAACTCAGTTGGTTGGAAGACTGTTTGTACACCAAAAGGTTGCAGATTTGGTCCTGGGTCAGGGCACATACCTAGGTTGGTGGTTCAGTCCTCGGTTGGGGTGCATAGGAGGCAACCAATTGATGTTTCTCTCTCACCTCTGTCTCTCTGTCTCTCTGTCTCTCTCCCTCCCTCCCTTCCCCTCTCCCTCCTTCACTTCCTCTGTAAAAAATCAATAATCATATCTTCAGGTGAGCATTAAAAATATATGTATATATTTAAGCAGTATACATTATGCTGTGTTTTGTGCTCAGCAAACAGGTAAAGTTTGGAAAAGGAGAGGGCAGAAGTAGAAGTCTCTAAGAAGCTTGGGAGGCCAGCAGTGTTTTTTTGTTTGTTTGTTTGTTTGTTTGTTTTTTAATTTAATATTACTGTTGTTGTATTACATCCATCTGTTTTTTAAGAAACATAG